>JBCJKH010048750.1:1646-12515 GCA_039877255.1 Loriculus beryllinus
TGGCATCTACCCAAGATTTTTGTAATGAACCATCTGGCTTAGTAAGAGGTTGCTCATTCACAAATCAGCAGTTTTCTTGCAGATGTTTGCTATTTGCTACTTCTTAATTCCATTACTCCTAGTTTCTCATTCTGCCTTGCACAGCCCTCAGTTTGCCATTTGTCCCAATTCTTTCTGTAGAGATGGCTTTGATTGCAAATATACTAGTGTCTGGGACTTTCGTTATAACTATTTCTTTCTAGTTTCAAAACACTAAGTTTTAGCATCTTGGAAGTATGGATTTTCCAACTGAAATGAAGGTATGGCATCTCCTGCAGATTCTACCTGGATACTTTCTGTCCTGGATATATAGAGTTAAAAAAAGATAAATATCACAACCTACTTTTCTCCTCTTCCAATTTCATTTCAAAGGTGAAGTATTCAAGATCATGGACAGCATAGTTTCCGTCACAACAATCATGTCATAGTTTTGCTGTAGAAGAAACAGGAAGTGTGTTACATTCTACTTCACTTTCGTAAGTTATGCAGCACCGCACTGGCAAATATGTCCAAGAGAACCAAATTAAATGAGCAGGAAATTAGGCATTGCTCTTGGAAAAGGGTAAATCAAGATCAGAATCTGGATCTTGATGTTGGCGTAGAAGGGAAATTTTTCAGAGAGATAATTCTTGTGATCTATGGGGCATTGTTATGAACTACAACATCCTGATTCATTTCTTTATTTTATCTCAGATGATATCATTCATCTACATTTTCTTACCTCCTTCTTGGCTCTGGGGTTTGCATCCTATTTCCCATGCATTTTACATAAACATTAACCTTGGACATCAGTGCAAATCCACATGGGTGGAAATAACGTGGCCTGCATATTGCCCAGTAACCAGAGGCTTTTGAGCAGACCGTGGAAATCATTCAGTAAGAACTAATTTGCCATGCTTTCTGTAGAAGTAGATCCTTTCCTGAAGCTGTTCACCTGCAAGGCATTGCTGGTGTCACTGCTGGAATCAGCATGGATTTTAAGATTTTATTAAATGTTGCTTGTGCATGTAGAAGGTTTTTATCTGAAACAAAATAACAGTAATTAAAAAGCTGATGGGAAGGCAGGAAATATAAAAGAAAATCTGGGACCTTAATCAGCATCTGAGTGGGAGACAACAATGTCTGCAGCAGGTAGCAACATACTGAGGGATTGCTTTTACCTATTTGCTTTCTTCCTCCTAGAAGTAAGCTTAATAGTTAGGGTTTTTCCAGCTAGGCAATCACAAATCTATCATTTTTATTTTCCTGACAGAAAATTGCATCTCTTTCTCCTAGCAGAAAATGACATTTCCCCTTGAAAATTCTGATGCTTTTGCATAAGTGGCTTTCCTTCTCAGAGTATCTCTCTGACACAACATTTCCCACTGGTTTTAGCAATCTAGGCAAATTCTTGAGCAAATTTTTCTTCCTTACTCATTTATTTTAAGTTACCATGGCAGCACAGTGTCTCCCTAGGTATCTTGATGAACAGTTGGAGACCATAGATCCTCAGATTATTCTGAGGATAAAACAGATGATTTACAGATACTTTGGATCTGGTTTTGGCTGCTTTGGAAATTTTTCCAACAATGCATCAGGAAGAATAAACCCTTTCTCTGCTCAGAGCAATGGCTGGAGGTGGGGAGGCTGTCATGGTCTGGCCATCATTTCTACAGGTGCAACCACCTTTTCTTACTTGTTGCAAGAAGAATTTAATGAAGTATGCCAAGAGGATTGTGTTGTAATTGTCTTTTCATGACACAACTACAAGACTCTTGGACTTCTCTTCATTAGCCTCTATCCTTTCCAGCTGGCAAAATCCATCCATGTTCTCTTAAGTGCTCCACCTCTTATTTAGAGCTTTTCTTGCTTAAAATGTTGGTATCGGCAGCATTTACTCAGTGCATTTAAGACTCTATTTTACTCTGTTATATTGGAAATTTCAGAGATAGATGTTTCTGGAGATCTGTTTACAAATTGCTGTAAGAAGAAATTCCTCTCCCTCTTACTGTACTACAGCTTTGTGAACACCAGGAGTGCCAAACCACATGCTGGCCATGACTCATTATTCTCATGGAGACTGTTTCACCCTCTAAGCAGAAGCTAATGGTTGGTCATAATCCTCCATTTGTAATGAGAGGGAAGCTTTGAAAAAGACAGCGTGTTCCAACCTTAAAACTCCAGTGAAGCAAGGCCTGAATGTTGGTTTATGCCACTGAAAGTGATGAAGGTCATAGCTATAACTAGAATCTTAGTCTTTAATCTGTTCCTAGAGAAGTCTTCAGAATTTTTGTTTATAAATTCCCAGTCATAAAACATGGCAAAACCTGCATGTGGATGTCGGTGAGAAACAGCATCAAGATCCTAAATTTTGATATTATTTATTTTTCACAGCTAAGTTTATATCAGATTCTTGGTGTTGCTTAAGTAGATATATTTAAAATGTTTATAATCTTATGCACAGGATTTGTATTTAACAGGCTATGCTCAATGGACCTTGAAATTAATTGAAGAACATAATTCATTCAAATTATTTCAGACAACCTCTTTTGCCGCTTACTCTCTTTGAAACTTTAAATGTCATCCTTTTGTCAAGGGAAGTTGTTGTGAAGTCTGACTTCATTAATAAAGAAGATCCTCTCAGCCATCTGTGAGATACTCAGGGGCAAGTATTTCACTGTCCTCTAGAAAAATATTAATTGTGTGATGCTTTGGGGTACACAGATGTTTCCAATGCCCTTTCAGACAATCCCATCAGATTGCAGGTGATAGGTGACCTCATTTGCTTTCACTTAATGGAATTGCACTTGGATTTCCCCTGGGTTTGGCAGGGAAAGCATCTCTGATAAGGATTCATAAGAAGAATAACGCTCACATGCTGGTGTGAGCTATTCTGCTTGAGGAGAGAGGGAGAAAGGAATTTCCTGCACAGGTTCTGAACCTGGAGCTACGCAGTGAAAACACAAGTGTTATTATTTATTCCCCGGTTACAGTGATGGATGGTGCTATACAGAACTTTTTCTTCTGTGATCTAACTAAAATCCAGCCCAGGCTTCTCTGACCTCTTTATTTCTAGTAATTAGTCATTCTTTGGGCATTGGAATTCCTCTTTTTCTCCATGCATAGCACACTTATTCTGATGAGAGGGGCTGGGTAGGCTATTAAAAATACACAGGCCAGTGACACTATGTAGACTGTTAAAGGAGATTTCAGAGAAGGGCTTCACAGGGTTTGTGCTAGTCATGAATTTGAACTGGAAACAGTCTTGAGCCATCAGGCTGCCCTGTGCTATGAGTATTGTCATCAGAAATGCTGCTAGATATTCAATCAACAACTTGTGGCTGCCATGAAACCAGAGGACAGGCTTGCATTGTCTACCTTTAGTTTCTGGGGCATTCATTTTTGGAATACAGTCATCTCTTCCTCATCACAGTTAGAGAGACACTCACAAAGGCTAACTCTGCACTGCCCTCTAATCAATCCATGCTTGTGGCAGCAGCTTAATGTTACCAGAATACAAATTAAATTTAAAGTGAACCAGGATAGAACCTGGCCTGCATCTGAAACAGGGCTGAGGTATAAAGCTGACTTTTTAAGCATCTGCACACTGACAAATGCAAATGCAGGCCTAATATCTTCCAGTTATCCAGAAAGCAAAACTTGCTGCATCAAGAGCATCAGTTACTCAGAGCACATCCACAGTTCTGCAATGCTAGGTTTAAATCAAAACACCATCACTGATTCCCTATGACAACCATACTGTAGGACTCAGATACTTTTTCTCACCACAGATTTCAGAATTCTCATAACTTATGTTCCTCAGGAGTTACAAATTTGCTACTAAAAGGCAATTTCGGTAAGGAGGGAGCTTTACTACTAACTGGCTCAGGACTGTGGACATTGAGGTGGAGTCATTTGGTGGCACTTCCAATAAATGTGAGATAAACTTCACAATTGTGTTGGCTTTTCCATAATTGCAACCCAGCAAACAATGTCTGGGAAAAAGGAGTCAGAGGGAGATTAAATCTTGACTTATTTCAAGACAAAAAGAAGGCACAATCACAGATAAAATCTGGTATTCATGTATTTGGTCTAAAGTGGAGGTAAAGTTTTTAGATCTTCAGCAGATCTCAAAGCAGTTTCCTCATATGCATCAAGTATGTGTTTAACTGTTATGTGTAACATTATTTTCACACGTCATTTGTTTTTCTTTGACTACTTTGTCATACCTACCGCCCGCTGTTGCAATTATGTTCTGCTACAAACTGAGCAGACAGATGTTTACCAGAGACTGGAAGGCTGAACATGAGTAATAGAGAAGTACTGTCTTTTGTATGGATTGGCTAGTGAAACCAGAAAAATATTTGCTGTTGCTGACATTTTGTCCAAGAAGAAAGGCAATGGCAAATGTTTTTTATAAGTAAATAATCTATGTTCTTCAAAAGCAATTCTTTTAGATTCTGTAGTTGCATCTTGCTTTCTTGAAATAGAGGTAAGTGTTCTTTGTCTCTGCACTTGGTTTCTTCTCCTAGGTAAGTCAGTTATTGCATAAGAATATGGTGCAACCACGATCTTTGATTTAGAAAAATGTGATGCCTGTTGCTTCCTGAGCCCATCAGTTGTTCTGTGCCAAGTCAGACAAACTGCTTAAATGTTCATCCTCATATACAATTTGACAAGGCAGGTGGACTGTTGCTTCCAGCTGCTGATGGCAAGGTTTAGGCAGCTCTCTGAGATGGTGGATGTGTCTGTTCAGGTTTCTGTCACAGAATGTGCACATTGCACTGCCTGCACCTAGGTGTGTTACTAAAAAAGGACTGGTCATTCCTGCACACTCAGACCTGCCTTCTTTCTGAGGTTATGTAGTCCATATTTGCTATTTGCTCTCAGAGATTTGCTTAATGTACTTCAGATAAGTTTATAGCGAAGACAAATGGTAAAAATTTCAACCAAATCCCAACCTTGTGAATTTGTTTTGTAGTTGGTTTCTAGGAGAGGTTTGCATATGTCCACAATGAAATGTACATCGAACTGCCCTAGTTTCCCTTTTATGTTACTGAAAAATGCACAAACAGTGTGAGGAACCACACACACATTCTCAACCAAAAGGTTTGTGACTTGCACATTTGAACATTTAACCAACATGCATATTAACTAGGTAGCAATAGATGACATTTATCAAGAAGCTCAAAGTGCAGTTCAACCACTCTATGTAATGATAAATAGAATTTCAGAGAGGAAAAATCAGATGTGGAGTAAATGGGAGCGGCACGTCTGGCTTCACATACACACAAACACTCAGATAGATACGCATATAGACAGTCAAACTTGAATTTTGAATTCACTTAGATCGTGCAGAGTATGAACTTTGTCTTGGTCTTGCTGAATATACATATTTTTGTTTAGTCCTTCTTTGCATGTTGCTCATATTTTAACCCTATAAATGTTTTTTAGTTCCTAGTTTATCAACTAGATTCTCAGAAGAGATAGAGAACAGTTTCCTAAATTACGGGGAACTATTTACTGCATTGTTTCTTGTGATGCTCTTTGAGGTTTTAGGCAAATGTTTGAAAGAACCTGGATACCTCTGAGTGTTCTTGCACTGTCCCATACATACCAGATTGATTTCTAGAAAAACATGATGATTTTAAATTTATCCTCAATAGCAATATTTGATTTTTAAGGATTGCAGAAAATGGGATCAATGAAAGACCTGTTCAGAATGTGCTGGGAAGTCAGAGAGTTAGAACTCCCAAGCCCTGGAAATTCTGAGACATGCAAAAATTAGAGGCTTTTATTGCTAAAAAAAGTGGCACTTATTTTCATAGCAATCTGTCCTTTTAAGGTGGCAAATATTTTCATTGCAAATAATACACTGAAGTGAAATCTTGTATGCTTCTGAGCATAATGCACAATTACAGTGATCAGGGAGAATAGAGCTGTTGATGTTGCAAATAACTGGCTTTGAGTTTCTTTTCAAGGTACAAATGACAATTTAGCCTTTTCTGAGACCTGGAAGATGCACAGAAGTTCAACTTTCTTATTGCCCTTTGTCATACTGAAATTCATCATTGCACAGGGTGAGTCATTGTTATGGAATTTTACATATTTGGTTATATCAGCCCAACCACTTGGAATTACTCAACCATTCAAATCTGGGACAGGAATTCAGATGGGAGTTTCTGAAAAAACTCCCACTTAATCTCATCTTTAATGCCTTCTGTGAACCCACTGGCATGTGCTTTAGATCAACTTCAGGCATCTAAATAACCTCAAAGAACACATTTCTTTTCGCAGGATTAAACATATTAATGTGAGATAAGATGAAGGATATTTTGGATTTTCCTTTTGGAAGTGTGTTTCCAGCATGTGTCCATGTCTGTTTTAAATGATTGCATGCAATGTTCAAGTCCTGCTTTGAGGCTAAAGTTTTGCTGGAGAGCCTTTGGTGGCCCTGTCCCTCTCCTTTGTGCTATGGTGTTTCTCTTAAAAATCTTTCCTGGTGCACAACCCCATCTTCTCCATTACCAGCCTAATCTTTCCCTACATTTCCCGTCCTCTTTCAATACAGAAGACATTTCCTCTCTTGTGCTCTACATTGTCCAAATATATTTTAGCCTTTCTTAAATATCCTTATATCTCTCTAATCCAAATTGGCTGATTCTTCAAAATTGTCTCTTATTTCATGCTTTCCCATCCTTTGCATTGCTGAACCTCCAGTCCAGTTCTCTTTGCAATTCTGGTTTCCAAAACTATGTCAATGAAATTACCAACCTGGAAAACTTTCAGCAAATTCATGCTAAAAGTCACCTCTACTGAAGGACTAAGTATAAGATTTAGTAAGTTGCTATGGACTTGCTGATGGTTTTTTCCATTATTAGCCAGTGATGTTAATTCTTGTGAATGAACCAGAGGCCAACTGCATTTCAAAATATTTTTTTTTATTCTTGTGTAGTGGCAGACTAATGACCCCCTTAGAATTAATAAGTTTAATATGTTTGATGAACCATCTGTTGTCTTGAACTCCTTTTTTTGCCTGTGTCATTAGACCTGGGAAGAGAGAAGTCAGATATGAAACAGTTCCTACCAGTGAAGGCCATGGGATAGTGAGCAATGACTATTCCCTTTGGGTAGCTCTGTTTCTTTATCATGTTTCTTTATATGACTTAGCCAAGTTAGATATATAGTCAAGAATAAACCAGAAATGAACAGTTGTAAGCTACATGCGAAATCTATTGCGGTGTGTAGATCTATTTGTAAAGATCAGTTCCGTCTTTAAGAATAAACATTTAAAGACAAAGAGTAATGTCTGCAAGTGGTGTAACTCATACATTTTTATTGGGTTAAGTGCAAATATGGAAATATCTGTCAGAGTAGATCTGACCCTCAGTGTTACCCAGAGCATATTGCTAATTCACAGAATGCCCTCTAAAGGCAGACTGTAATACATAATGTTATTTGATAGTATACATTCATGACTCAGAAGATGCTGGGGAATTATTAGCCTTTGACAGACTTTCTTTTGGCTTTAGCAATTAGCAGAAATGAAACTCGTTAAGATTAAATTTATCCTTTGAACTTTTTCTATAACCACATAAAGCAATGAAAAAACCCAAGCACTGAAGTTTCAAGTAATTGTGCAGTGATTTAGCCAGCTCCTATTGAAGCTGTTCAGACATGAAAATGATCTGTATGAAAATGAAATTCATGGCCTTTAGAGCTCCTTTGAAAAATGTGCCCTCTTTCCCCAGCATCTGAAAGCAGCATGTGAGCAAGAAGAGTTGCTGAAGATGGCGAGGGGGAGCAGGGTTTGTGGCATTGTTTAAATTATCGCCCATGTATGTTTAAGTTAGATTAAATGTGCTCTTAACATGAAGAAAATAGCATACTTTTAGTGTTGGGGAAGTGAAATTGGTCTATAATGTAGTGCTGAAGCCTTTCAAAGGAATGGCAGGAGTCTGTACCTTTTTAACCAAGCTTGTTGATGCAGGTAAATGAAATGAAACTTGGTATATTGCTGATGAAATGGAGTTCAGTGGACTGTTTAGTCCATTGCATGCTGGATTGGTCTCTACCATGCATTACCCTCCACCCTGCCAGCTCAGTTTTAAATAATGGGTCTCCTGACACTTTTCTTGTTACATTTACAAAAGTAATGGCTTCCTCTTTCTGTTCAGGCTTGACAGGCTAAACCATATTTAAGTGGAAAAAACTGATGGTAGGCCAGTATTTTTCTGAATTGCACACAGAATTCATTAAAGCAGCAACTGTCGGTGAAAGTTTATTAATGTGCAGAGGTACCTGCAGAATGGTCTTGATCCCTGGTGGAAGGTGAGCAGAAGTAAGGCACTGTGTGAAGAATTTGATGAAGCTGCAGCTTGTCATGATTACAGCATTGGATGTATCAGGCATAGGAAAATGCTCATCCTTACTCATTGACAAATGCATTATTTCCTTCACACAGCAGGAAGAAACTTTGAGAAAAATGAAGCAGAACTGAAGATCTGTATTGAAAATTATTATCTAAAGTCAAGTGAGTCTAGGAAATCTTTACGGAAAAATCCACTGACTACAGTTATTTGTATACAGTTTTATACACCATAAGATTTTATAGGTTGATCAAAGGAGATTGTAGGTGGATTTTTCTATTCTGTAGAAACATCTTAAGTAATCATACTGGCGGACGAATGCTAGCAGATCTTTCAAAGACCTGTGTCAGTGGCTGGGCAGGACAGGGCTGTGGGAGCTGGAGCCCAGCTGTGGCATTGCTGAGGCAGGGGCTGGTGGTTTGTCAGCTGCCAGTCATGCTGAGTTGAATGGGCACGTGGGCTGTGCCTACCCAAACCACTACAGTCCTGAAAAAGAATGAAACCAACTTCACCTCCGCAGGAAAAGCGTCAGCGGGGTTGTTGTAGGAGTCTATGTCAAACAGCACATCCCTACAGTAACAGATCTCTTTAAATCCTGGCTTGGTGAATGACCGCAAAATGGGGCCCAAACCTACAGGTAGTTGCATGAAATTAGAAAAAGATGTTTAGATGCATCATTGCTTTGCAGAATGCTGACAATGTTTAGGTTGTGCATTTGTCCTAAGGTAGTCTAACCACTCACTATTGCATGGGAAGGCATTGTGGAAGGATGAGGTGACTTACTGTTTTAGATTAGCTGCTAATTGCAGGGCAATCAGAAGGTATAAAATATTTTAAGCACCTCTGCCTAATTATTATTTCTGTGAGTGACTATCAAAGCCTAAGTAGCAGAGGTCACAGGTTTTTGTGAAGATACCTAGAGAGAGGTCTATTTCCATCTCTTGTCTAGGTCTGGAACATTTTCATCTCAGCCCAGCAGGCAAAGCCTTGACCAATACTCTAACATCTGGAGGACTTTCTAAATTTTTTAATGCTGTGGGACAGAGCAAGAAGATGAAGAAGTTTATCTGAGGAAACCTTTTTTGCAGTTCCAAAGGCTCTTGGGTTTTACAGAGTCAGGGCACTGGGTTGCTAGTACAGGCTGGATTTCACCCTCACAGTGAGATAGAAAGCTTAGGCCAATCCAGCAATTATTCCATAGCTCTTGCAATGCAGCCTGACTGCAGAATTTCCCTTGGCCTGACCTGTTCACAGCACTGCGCTTCGTCAGACCTTCCTCTGCTCTGAGAATGTGTCAGAACTCCTGTTAGTCAAATAAAGCCATTTCTGTTTTTCTGCTCCCATCTTTTCAGTCTAAGATTCGCAGCACTGGAATCTTTCTCTGCCAGAGACAAAAACGACAGTGTGTGTGAGCAAGCACCACCTGCCTGTGGGATATGCCAAAGCATGCTCGTGCTGAAGACAAGCAATCAAAGAGCTTAGGAAGGTACATCATCTGCTGCCTCAGCTCAGGGAAAGCCTGGGAGACAATGGTTACTTAGATATCAACACAGAGAAGGCCAGGGAATTTGGGTTAGCATTTTTTAATTAATCTTTGTATCAGTTTTTTTCAGTTCAGAAAAAAAATCTATTTAAGGTTCCCTGCTGGTTTCAAAAAAGGAAGGAAAAAGGTTTTTAATTAGAGCAGTTCATGTACCTAATGAATCAATAGTAATTGAATACAGTGGAAGCTTCTTAAAAGTACACCCATGGAGTATAGTAAATCCTTCCTTTACCAGACTTAGTTCTATGCCAAGTGATCTTTTAAGAGGATTCTTCATCATATATTGACCTGAATGCATGTTTTTTTCATGTACTGTCTTGAGTTCATCCAAGCACGAAGTGCCTGGATGTCCAGTGGTATTGTAGCTGTCTTTAAAGATGTGGGTATTAGATGCAGTCACAGACATGCATTGTGTTGATTAATACACTTCCTAAAATTGTGATACTCTCCGTATGTAGTTTTAGGAAGCACTAAATGGGTTATCCCTACAGACTACTGAAAATGGACTATAAATTTTCATTTAAACGGTTTTAACCACTATTTTAATTTAAAAGTTAAGGCAACAATATACCTTCAATCAGATTGGAAAAAACAAATTTAGGTTATCAGAATGAGAGGCCTTTCTGAATAAGTGATGCCTTAGCATTATGTCAATCACACTTCCTTAGGGAAAAGGAGAGATTCATAATGGAGCACACATCTGTAGATCAAGAAATCATTGTATAGTACAGAGTTTTTAGAGATCCTTCTCTAAGAAAATTTTCCACAGCTGCCTCTTATAGGAAAAGCTTTCAGGTACAGATGCAGACCTGGGCCTTCAGAGGTTATCCACGCATTTTTGAGGACATAACCATACCAGGCTTGGGACAGAGTAGTTAAATTGATACTGCCTCACTGATGAGCATGATTTTTTGGCCTCACACAAAGGTGCCTTTACAG
>JBCJKH010048750.1:21619-40448 GCA_039877255.1 Loriculus beryllinus
CTCTGAGATCTTCCTTATTGTTACTGCTTTTATGAATTCTTTGAGCAATGTTCATAACTGTGTGACCCTACATCTGGCTATAGTAAAATGTGTTAGAAGACATTTTGCTTTTCATTTTCTAAAAGATAAAATCTAACGGCCTCTCTCACTCTGTAAGTATGACTATGACAAGTAGGTCATACAAGAAGTCCCCTGCACGTATTCTGATTTGGGTTATTTCATTCTCTCCACCAAAATTTTGCTTGCAAGTTTAGGTCTCCTACCCAGTCATTTAAGAATGTGGCAGAGAGGTGGTCCTTTATTCTGCTCCAGCTCTGCACTGCGCTAGTAGTAGATTTTCTCATATACCTTCTGCCCATCCACCACTTGGCTGAATCTTCAATCATCTGTGCCGTGTTACTAAAGAAGAGGAATAAACCAGAAATTATCCTGTTTCCTGGAAAGGGAGGAAGGTTGCACATTTTTGCGCTACTCCCACTGCAATGTTTTCTTGCACATTCACCAGTATTCCCTTCCCAGTCAACGTTTCTGTTACTCAGCAGCATCAACAAATCAAATGCTGTAGCTGTACAGCCTAACATAACTCTGAATTTTCTGGACATTTCTGCAATTGAATCTTGAAAAGTAATTTCTGTTGAAATATTTTTTCATATAATACAGTATGTTCCAAAACACATTATGTTTTTAACATATGCTTGGTCCTTTTAGTTAGTGTGAATTTCAGATCAAGCTGTATGTTTAACATTCCTCATTTTCCTGTTAGTATTTACCGTGCAGTAATCTTCATCAATAGAACAGTGAAAGGTTCTGTTTATCATTTGGTGTTCATTTATTATTAATCCAAGATTTGACAGACTCCAAGACTCTCTTGCTTTTTATTGTGCACATAAATGAGCTAGAGGAACTGATAGGTTTTTCAGGTTTGATGGAAATAGTAATATGCATTTTTCTGGAGTATTTTTTCTGTGAATACATTGTCTGCTAAAGGAGATAATTTTTCTTCTACTTTTGATTTAAAAGCACATCATTTTAAGATCAATTAAAATTTTCTTCCAAGTTTAAAAGGAGAGGGAAATACAATAGAAAGTACACCATAAAACCACTTGTGTTCTACTGGTATAAAATGATTAAAAAAGAAGAGAAAAAGTCCTGTTACACAGAAGAGAGCAGTCAATATATTTTTCATGCTCTCTGAGGGCACTAAATCACATAAAAATGTGGTAGTTTTAGTACCTTTATAAATTCACATATTTTTCTTGCATCAGAATTCTTATTAAGGAGATTATATTTCTAATTATTATCCTCAATATTGTTTTCAAAAGTAATTTGAGCTCCTAAATTTAAGTCCAGATATCATTGCTCCTCTCAGAGAAATTAAAATGCTACATAACAAATGATAATATTTAGCTGCTTTTGGGAGTGGGTACTCCAGATCTGAGGTGCTTCTGACACAATTACTTTATCTACACAGTGCCCCCCTTCACTAAATTGTCTCTAAGACCTCCTGTTACTTCAGACTACTATTATTCTCCTGATGTTTCATTCTGAGTGTGTTTTAGTAAGTTGTTTCCTATTCATGCAGATAATAACCATTTACCAACTATCCCTGAATAGCATTGGAATCTTTCAGTCTTTAATCAAAGCTGTTGTCTGCTCTGATTCTCTTACTCAGACTTACTTGTCTTTAGGTATATTTGACCTTTTGAGGTAGCAATATCAGGTTTGAAAAGCTTTTAATGTGTCTTGTGACTAATATCTGGCAACACCTATTAAACTCAAGGACCGCCTTGGCTGCAGTGACCATGACACAGTGGAGTTATAGGTCCTTAGAGCAGCAAGAAAGGGTTCTCAGCAAGCTTGCTACCCTGGACTTCAGGAGAGCATATGTTGGTTTCTTCAGGGATTTGCTTCATAGAGTACTATGGGATTAAGCCATAATCCCATGGAACAAAGAGAAGCCCAAGAAAGCTGGTTAATACTCAAGGATCACCTCCTCCAAGATCAGAAGTGATCTACACTCTTGAAAAGGATTTTAGCCTTTAGTGGGCTTTACACTGATACAAAGCAGATACAGAAACAAAGGTAAAGTTTGCCTATCATCTGTTAGTACTGAAATATAGTAGTAGTATTCAAGAAGGTGTGCACCCACATGACAGTTTGCTGATCAGCTGTACTTCGAAACAGTTGTGGAATTGCGAACTGAGGTTATCTAGATAATGAATATTGCAAAAATCAAGAAATACCTGAGAAACTGAGTAGGCAGTAAAATTCTCAGACTTTTGGAGTCCGCAGAAGCCTGACATGAATTCCTATGCCAGTAGGAATCTGATAATTCAGATTTCTTCTCTGTGTATGCCAGTTAAACTAAAAATCTGACAAGCAGATCCTTTGCGTGATCAGACAAGCAAGTTCTGTAGGTGCAAAATACAAGGGACAGTTTGTGTCCATCCCTCTGTGAGTGAGGCAGTAAGATTTCTTTATTCTCTGAATACCCCATCAGAAGAAACCTGCAAAAATACCAGTTATTGTTCTTTCAGCGTGCTGTGAAAATTGTACTGTTCTAATGATGTAGAGCCCATGGAAGTATTGGGATCAGAATCATAATCAAAGCATTCTTGCAGCAATCAGTTGAAAAGATGCAGGAGAGCAGAAGGGAAAACAGTTCTTTAAATCTTTGTTACACTTTCTCATATAGTCACAGACAGGTGGGTGTACAAGCATGAACACATAGGTATGTCCCCCTACAGCCTCACTCACAGCTGTGCAGTTATGCACATGTGTACACAGTTTTGCTCCTGGTCCAAGTCCAACCTGGAATTTGAAATGATTGGGTGATCACAGTCTATTACTCTATGGTGATAAGGAATTGACTTTCATGTTCGTTGTTATGATTTTGAAGGTTAAATTTGGTCCTTGGGTTAGAAACACTTAAGTAAGTGTCGTGTCTGGACTACTTTATTCTTTTAGATTCCTCAGGGAATGTCAACTGTGTCCCAGCCATCAAATGAGAAGGCAGTGAATCTGCTGTAGGACTAACCCTGTCTTTCATCTTCTTCTGGTTGTCCTGGATACTGAATGTCACCTTGAACTGTAGTCAGCCTGTCTCTACTGCCACTGTATGTTTTATGGGCATCTATAGCCCAATTATGATGTGAGGTTTGATGACTTTTCCAGCCTTTATAGTCAGAGACGTCAGGAGAAATCCATGGCCACTGTGAAGGTACATTTAATGGGATCAATATGAGAACACACGTAGGTAGGTATCACTTGTAAGTGGTAAATTATGAATGATTTATTGAAAATATGTATGTTATAACACTATTATATCATTCTGACAGATTCATGTTATGTCTGATGAAAAGTCAGTCACTTACTCTTTGGAAATCTCAGTGAATGGTTAAAGAGTTAGCAAGTCTTCCATGGGATTGTCCACCCCCATGGATCTGTTAGCATCCTCATTAACTTCTACTGTAGGAAGTGATTATTTGATTATTTCTTTTTAATTTTTCTCCTGCAACAGCAAGTCTGCAGTGTGATGTGTACTGTATTGGCCTACATCTGTAATGTAGTGTAGTCTGTAATCAGTTTTGCCTGATTTGACCACAAGCTGTGACTTACTATTGCATGTCTACATTGAGACTTCACAATAATTAAATCACTAAACTTATAAAGCTTATTTCAAATCAAGCATAAGATGAGACTGCATGGCATCTGTAGTACTAAAATGATTCACTAAATGCACATCCATGCTCCTAATGTTTAGAGAGTTTGCAAATCCATCATCTGACACTTTCAGAAAGTGATTGTGTATGCAATGTGGAGATCAATACCTTGTTGTTAGGAGATTGTCTTTCCATTAGTCTGGGAGATAGGTATATTAAGAATACACTTATTCAACAGGACACGATGTTTTATGTCCAAATTGTTCTTTAATTTCTCTGGTAGTGTCAGATGTTTTTTTTTTTATGTTTTGTTTGGTATGCACCTTAAGCAGAAAATCCTAACCTAAACATAATAGTTGTCTGGTTTCCTGCCTGCATAGATTTCCTGTCTGTCTGTTAAGAAGCAAAAGCAAAATCCTATTGCAGTAGATTCATCCCAATCAAATGCTTTGTAGGGAATCAAACAGAAGCTCCCTGAAAAAAATGCCAATGCTAGGCATCTTTGATATATTTTAACATATGAAACTGAAATTTGACAGCCTGTGTGTGTAGTGAAGACAACCAACAGTAAGGGTTAGCAGTAGCAGAACTAGCATTATGAATGCATTGCTGGATTTGGCCAGGAGATTAAGGTTACAGCGGTCTGTCCTTGTGATACACACTAAGGTGTTATCCTCTCTGTTTGACAGTCTTTAAATTAAGCATAAAGCTGATGACTTCCTTGGTGGAGAAACAGTGAGGGAGAAGAAGAAATGGAGGGATTTACTCTTTAGGTGAGTAAAAATCTCTCTGATGCATATGAAGGTGTTATGAATCTTTAAGGGGAGGGCAGAAATCAGCACTATTTGAGAGAAGTGGTGGTGCTATTTATGTCAAGATTAGAGTCAACATATGAGCCAAAAATTGTAGAGTAGGGTTGCAAGGTAGGATGATCTGGAAAAGTGATGCTGCAGAACTGAGTTGACCAGAATTGGACTTTTTCTTCCAAGGCTAATTCTTTGCTTCACAAATGACCACAGCAAATGGAAAATCAAGAAGGAACTAGATTAAAATGTCTAAATGTGGAAGTCAGAATGTCAAAAACTGAAATGAAAAATAGCACGCATATGTAGATGGCTTTTGGGAAGATATGCTTTTGTTAAACTCAAACTACTGCACTCAGAAAAAGTGTACTTGAATGAAAATCTTTGGCCTTTGGTAGAAGATGCTCTAATGTTTTTTTTGGCTTCAACATGGGAAACTATGGCAACAAATGACTGCAATAATAAGACTTTCCCTTCATTAAATGTAGCAGCTGCTATTAAAGAATCTGCCACTGTCGTCTTCCATGAAAGTCTGCAACACAGAAATTCATCAAGGCAGGTTGTCAGGTGTGGAGCTGAATGAATGACCTCTTACTTGCTGCAAGTGAAGGTGGCTGTAATCATCCGACAGAAAAAAGGCTTTTGATATAGTAGTGATTAAGGGCAGAGCTGAGGTTATTTGTGCTCCTTACTTCTTTTCAATGCTTTAAAATGATATTGAAATGATCTGAATCCTGAACACTTTGAAACAAAACAAAAGTGAGAGTCTGCTTTATATATTTTGGGGGTTTTTGAGTGTAGTTTTTTTGTGGTTTTTTTTTTTTTTTTTTTTTTACTAAATTCACAGCAATTCCTTAATTTCAGGTTTATAGTTAATATGCACATAGCTTAAAATATAGACAACATGCAATGGATAAAATCACTCTCTGAAAGGCTTTCAATGTAAAAAGTATGACTTACATATCATTCATTTTATGTTTTCTGAGTTTTAGTTAGTGGGATATGTTGCACTAGCTATGATATTTCCTGCAAATAAAACCCATATATTTAGATCTGTGCCTGTATAATTGCATGAGTTTGTAGGTGACAGGTATCCTACTACAAATCAAATTAATCCAAAATTTGTGCCAAGAACCTTAGATTCTGCATCAGTGCCTTGGAATTTGGGGCATTTTTACAGGAACTTCAGATATGTTTAAAATGAAGTTTCAGATTTCAATCTGGACATATAATCATCTGTTGTTATTGCTATATTATTTTGTGGAGTTCCCATGTTTTCTGATGATCATTTCCTACTGTCAGAGTTTTAGAATTAACAGCCCTTTAAAATAAATTATGTTGCTGACATCTGTGTCCTATTGTTTTAGTCTGCTTGCTAGTGCAGGAAGACCTCACTGTTGCAGTTGATATTCAGCTCACATCTCAGGCTTTTTCTTGCAGCACAAAGGCTTTGCTAGGGCCACTTTTGCACATGATGAAAGCCAAGTACCTGGAACATATTTTGCAGCAAGGGATAAACTGCAGAGTCACCAGATCATGTAGCATACAGGACACTGCCTGTAGGAACACATCTGTTTCTATGAGTTCCCATGGATACTTAAGTATCCATGTGGACATAATGGATGCAAATAAATTAACTGTGCATAATTATGTGCTTACTAACACAGAGGAAAGCAAGCTAAAATTTCATTTGTCAAGCAGAACCATATGTATTTGAAATCCAAAGGAGCAAGGCTGGGCTTTTTTTTGTTTGTTTCTCCAAGGAAGTGGGTAATTTCTTTTCTTTTTCCTGTAAATCGTATCATCATTCATCCTGAAATGAGTCAGACAGATCTTTGTGCACAATCAGGTACATTTTCAGAATATTTTGACTCATTATATTGGGTCTGGCTGGGATGGAATTAATTTTCCCTGTAGCAGCCATCAGTGCTGTGCTTTGTGTTGGTAGCTAGAATGGTGGTGATGAAACACCTGTGTTTTGGCTGCTGCTGAGCAGTGCTCCTACAGCATCCAGGCCATCTCACCATCATCCCCCTTAACCCCACAAGCCACTTGGCCAAAACGTTTGAGGGGATATAGCCAGGTCAGCTGACTCAAACTGACCAAAGACATGCTCCACACCATACTAATGATGTCGTCCTTAGCAATAAAAGCTAAAAGACAGGAGGAGGAAGGGTTCATTCATTGTTATGGCATTGGTCTTCCGGAGCAACTACTACTCGTGCTGAAGCCCTCCTCCCAGGCAGTGGCCAGATATCCTCTGCTGATGAGAAACAGAGAATAAATCATCGGTTTTCCTTTGCTTCTGTGCATCGCCTTTGCTTTTCCTTTATTAAACTGTCTTTATCTTGACCCACATGGTTCTTTCCATCTTGTTTCCACCCTGCCCCTGTACTGCTGAGGAGGGGAGTGATAGAGCAGATTAGTGGGCACCTGGTGTTCAGCCAGGGTCAATTCACCACACTTGCTGAACAATTTACTTCATGAATAATGGATGTCAAATAAACTTGATGTCACCCATTATGGGGTCATCTGCAGCTGGCTGCAGATTTTATTTCAGTTATATACTGTCACTAGAGAAACACAGATAACAAAATGCACAGGAAAATGATGATTCAGTATTCTGTTAGAAACAGTACTTTGAATGCAAAGGCTGTGAAGCCCTGTGCCTAAGAGCACAACTCAGAGCATTAATTATGAGCATGGGGCAGAAGGTTTCATCTTCATTTGAAATTTCCCTCAGGGTAACAGGGTGGTATCAAACCTTTGTTTGCCCTTCTGGGTATCTTTAATTATCTGCCTCCAAGTTTCCAACCACTGGGGCTCCCTCTCTGTTACCATGACAACATCCTTGCTGTCAGCATCCTGAACCTTTCTGTCTATGCTCAGGTCACTTGGAAACCCATCCAAGTAGTTTAAGCAATATGGAGATAATACAGATGTATAGAAATGCAGGAAGAGTGTTCATTTTCTGCCTTCCCCTCACAGCTTCTGGGAGGTAGGTGGAATCCTGCAATGTGGATGGGGACTACTCGTGTATGAAAATCTGAACGGTTGGCTTGGTTGTCTTCTGGGATAGCAAAGCCTTCTCTCTATGACTTGTGAAATCTGTCAGGTTTCTAGTGAAGTGTTGCATGGTAAGAGAATGAAAAAATAAGGCAGTGGAAGAGAGGGAAGGTGGTAAAGGGGATGCCGGGAAAGCAACTGTCTGGTTGTTGCCAGCTGAGACCCGCCTGGAGCATCTGGGGCTCTCGGGGTCACAGAACCATAGAATTGTTAGGGTTGGAAGGAACCTGAGGCAGAGCAGGGCCAAGGATGTCATGAGAGGAGGCTGCCCAGGGCTGCAGTCCCAAGGGGGTGTTCAGGACCCCTTGTACAATTTGCAGGCCCTGGACTGCTCCTCCTGGCTTCTCCAGACTGAGCCGCATGCCTGGATTAGGTCTCTTATCCCTAGGAGCGTGCTGTTAAGGCTCCTGGGCCATAACATACCAACAGCATGGCAAGCTGTATGAAAGATCACTTTCTTTTCTGTTGCACCTGAATGCACTGGCCCCCTGTTGTTTTGCCAGTCTGTCTGCCCCAACTGGCCACAACACATGCCGGGTTTCTCAGTTTTTGATGAAATTCGTCAAATCCAGCTTCTTGTGCATATAATCCAAGTGACACTGACAAGTTTGCACTGTGTTTCTATGGTCCTTTAAGAAACAGATATGGTAAGGAGTAAGACTCATCTGTTGTTGCTCCTGTTACAAACCCCCCAAAATAGGAGCTATTCTCAAATGTCATCTTGCCCCCTTGTCACCCAAAGTGTTGCTCTCTGCCATTTTTTTCGACAGTACAGGAATGACGTATGTCTATGTATTAGTAATGGACTTGGCACAGGACATCATTCTTGGTAGACTATGCTAGAAGGTAAACCTACAGATTTATGAATATTCAGCTGGCCATTAAAGGGTATGCTGAATCTTACAGAAAATGACTTTAGAAAGAGTGAGAGAGAGTAAACAGACTATTGACCCACTCACATTCATGCTTATTACTCTCTGCAATAAGGATTCTCCGTATCTTCCAGCTCGAGATGAAGGCCATCTGGGCTGAAGAAAAGAATGCCAACTAAAGCAAAGAACGATTTAGGTAAGTGGAAATACATGTATAGAAACCTAATATTTACTGTCTTTTTTTGTCTTTTTTTGGTCTTTTTTTGCATATTTTATATCTTGGGGTGCAGGAAAAAATGTTTTGCTTTGAAGAAACTGTTTTGGAGTGATTTTGTTCCCTCAGTTGTTTAAGTTCTTTAGGCTCCCAAACTTAATTTCTTTGATTAAAATAGAAGGAATATTAGGGGCAGAACCACAAAGATTTAGTTGTGAAGGGGTAATGCTGCATGGCTTTGACAGGCTCAAAAAAACCACCTCTCATACAGCTGGATCTATAGTATTAAGCATACGTAAAGCCATGAAGAATGGAAGCCTAAAACAAATATGGTTTCAGTAAGGATCATCTCATAGAGTGGACGTGTCATAAAAATTTTGAGGATAGCATCCGATTATGGCTTTATTTGGTTTCCCATTAGTGATTCCACATCTGTTATTTGCAGAAGTTGTTCCTCGGTTAATGTCTCTACCTTCTGGCAGCAAATCAGATAGACACACAAACAAAATCAAACATGCTTCTTTTTATGCAAATCAAAGTGCTCAGAGAAATATCTGCCTCTTCCCATTTAGTTTTATAGTTATGTACACTATATCATTATAAACAATCAGAACCATGTAATTAATTTCTGCATACTCACGCTTTTTAATATGTAATGGTGGCACTTTAGTCCTTCCCTGAGTTTCTTGCATCTGCCATGCACTTACTATTTCTTTAATTCAGTGTTTTAGGAAACACTGTATGAAGAAGAACAGAGTAGCAGAGGACTTTTCTCTGCCTAGCCAAAGTATAAGTCTTTTATATCCTCTTTCTTTTTGAAGCTGTAGCTCAGGATTGTGGCTTTAGTCACAGATTTGCCCTGGGCCTCCTGCTTGCAGTCTTACCTACTGCCCTGCTTTGCTTTGGACTGCCTGCCGGATCAACACTTGGATCTTCTACACTGCAACCTCAGGAGCTAAACATGAAGGGAATGGGTCCTCATTGCACTAGTGGTAGGTATTGTCTCTGATATATATGACCAATGGGTATTTGTTCAGAAGAGATGTGATATACAGGCATGTAGGGAAGGGAAACAGAGAGTGATATTACTGTCAAAAAAATTGATGTGTTTCCTTGCTTTTAACTTAGTACATTTACACCACCTTTGTTTAGGTGAGAAGGCTGTGAAGAGATATTTGGAACAGAAAGAGTTACCACAGCTTAGCAAGTCAGCTGTCTGGTTATATGCAACTGTCAAGGCAAATGTGATGGTGGTTTAAAACTACTGAATTTTAGTTGGCAAGTACTATGCTCAAGGGTGACTTGCAAAGGTTCATCCCATGAACCAAGACAACAATTTAGTCCATTTTCCTTCTTAGTACTCAGTAATCAATAAACTTTCTGCCTGCTGATATATGACAGGTTAAGACAACAAACTTCCTTAAGTAATGCTGTGACGTGCAAAAGCTTGTACTAACAGAGAGCAGGAATCCAAATGTAACAACCCATGTCCTCTGTAGATTAACGTGGTCGGGGGACCCTAACAGACATCCACTGAAGGGCTGCTTGTGCATTCAGGCGTAGGTTACAGTCTTTCCTATCTTCATCAGTTAATATGAGCTTGACAATATTGATCAAACTTATTAACTTTCTCACCTCTTTTATTACATTATTTATTTGGGTTGTAAGTGCTTTGGCCCATGGCAAGTCTCTTGTCTTCAATTAATGCTGTTTGCACTGGCCTCAGCTACATCATCAGATAATGTTTCCATATGACATTATAAAGTGGTGATTACCAGTGAGTGACTGATGCAACGATTCCTGTTCCATATAAGTAGTTATATAAAACTGTGCTGCCATACAGAAAATGGCTAAGGCCAGGTCATGTTCTGATAAAGAGTGCACCTGGACTTCAGCTGGGACTTAGTACGGCCCTGCTTTAGAGATTTACAGAAATTTAATCAGGGCATGAGGAAGTTTAGCCTAGAAACCCCAATTAATCCATCTGCTTGGAGCCCATTGAGACCTCTCCAATTGTTTCAAGGGTGCATGGTAGACTGTCAATGACTTCAGTGGGAGCTAGTCACTGCTCTTCGGGTTCAAAGAAATACCTGAAACAGCTGAAATATTAGAATGCCATGTAAAAATCTGCTTGGAGGTACTGTCAGTGCTGTAATTCTTGATCATTTGAGTATGTTGCCACCTTTAGTAAACATCTTACTAGTGATATTAGCTTTGTATGTCATCCTTATTTTCTCCTTGGCAAATTGCTAGCCATGTGAAAGTGAACTACTTTAACTACTTGAAAGTGAACTGCTTTAGTGATGGTGCACTGGTTGATTACTGTGCATGTAGGCATGGAATAGTGGAATCAAAATAATAAAAATGGACAGTATTAACATCTCCAATGCTTTAACTATGTCCTTGTTAAAACTGACAAACCTGGGCAAGACATTTTGCAACTTGTAGTCTGACCACATTTGACAAACTGAGCTTGCGTTTTATTTCTGACTTTCCCCTCATCCCATGGGAAGTAAGCAGCTGATGTGAACACTTGGAGCTCTGGATCCAAATGCATTTATTCATGAGAGGCTGTTCTTCTGGTGGCCCATCCTTTCCAAGATGGGCTTGTATAATTCACTCTGCATACTGAAAAAGTGCTCTTGTAAAAAAAGTGCATATCATTGAAGTATTGCATAGAATAGTTGCTCTAGCTAGTATGTTATGTGACCTAGAATTTACATGTGGTTGATATATATTAAAATAATAAAGAGAAAAAAATAAAAGGAGGAAAAGGTTTTGTCTTATTTAGTAAACTGAGCAGAGTATGTTCTTTAGGGTATGATACCTGAGGGCAAGTACGATAGTAGAATTTATATACACATGACTACAATTTCAGGAAATGGTTAGAAAAATCTATCTGGGCAGTCTCACCTCTCTCTTCTTTCAGATATATTTCTTCCACTAATTAATAGATATCCCTTTGTCATTTGTGTCTCTGTTTCCTGTGAGCAACTGTAGTTAACGAAGTGCTTTTTGAAGAGGAGGACAGATTTTCTTTCATTTTTTCTTACATTTAGAACAGCCAAAAAGCCTCTTTTCTGGCATCAAGGAACCTGTGCTTTCATTAATTGTAATAATTAAGTCTCTCTTATTTTTAAGTGCACTTCTTCTTTCTTCCACCCATATTTTTACTATCAAATGCACTGAAGAAAATAGTCCTGTAAAAAGCTCAATCTTGTCACTGTTATGCACTTAACAATTCTGTGAAATTAAAGGTGTCTTTGCACTTAGCACAAGAGTAGGAATGTAATTTCATTCTAGTGTAGATTGGTTACAACTTTTTTTCATAATTATTTTTCTTTGTAAATGACATTGTTTTATGGCTGATGGACAAGGTCATTCAAAAATATTATAGTAAAGTTGCGTTTTAATGGGTTAGTTTGCTTTCAACAAAGAAAATATTTTTGTGGGGAAATTTTGGGTTTTATAAAATATTTTTTTAGTACATATGATTTAAAACCAACAACAAAACCCATTAATATTCCGAGTATTAGAAGTGTAATTGTTCTTTCTTCTAAGGCAATATTAAATTGGTTTATTTGACAGTGGTCAGACCCATAGCATGGGCTCCCATGTCAACTGGGTCCTTACTGTATTGCAGTAAGAGGAAAAATAATTTTGGGATGTGCATGGAAGAACATATTCTATCTGGCATGAAATTTCTACTTGCAACCAATAGGAAAAAACAAAAACAGAGCTACCATTTTACATCATCATTATCAGCAAAAAAGATATAAAACATAGTTCAAAAAATCCCAGTGGAAGAACAGGAAATCAAAGTATTGTTTTTTCAATTTCTGTTTTCAGTCTGGCAAAACGGGGTATGTTGTGTTTCGTACCTAAAATTGTATTTCATCACTAGATATGCATGCACAAAAATAGACAAAAAAACGTGTATGTATGCAAACACATATCTATGTCTACAGTAGATGTGGCTGAGTAATCAACAGTTTCATGTGGAGAAAATTACTTCTGGGATAAGAGAAGAAATTAACTTAAATTTAAGTTTAAATATTTTTGTTCATATGACGGAAAAAATAAATTGAGGGTAGATTATATGTCTTCAGAAATTGGGTAAGTGGAAAAGATAGTGTTTGAAAAAAGTAAAGAAAAGGGTTTTAGTTACTTCTAAATGAAAGATTTTTTTCAATAGCTGTGGTTGATATATTTCAACTTTTTCTGGAAAATCAAGGTCAGATATGGATAAATTCCTGACAAAAATAGAAAACTTGGAATAAACTAAAAATGAAAAATGAAAGCTAAACATGAAGCTGTATGACACCCTGTATAAGATGCAGTTCAAGACTTAAAGTACCAAGAGATTCACCCAGAGGCTGACTGTTGGTTTCCAAATTTTTGCTTTGGCTTGATTTAAGAATGATCCCTGCTGGAGCATGGCTCTGCACTCTGGATGCAGCACTCCCACTGTGTTGCTCCTTCTGCACAGTGCTGTGGCAGACAAGCTCCTTCTTTGGAACTGCTTTTAGTTGGGTTTCCTTCAGTTTTAATGGCTGTCTGATTTTTTTCTTCCTTCAAGAGGGATGTCTCTGCAAGAGAGGCTATAGCATCTTTATGGAAAAAGGCTATCTTCCTTTTACGAAGAGTCCTTTATAGAATCATAGAATCATAGAATCACAGAATAGTTAGGGTTGGAAAGGACCTTAAGATCATCTAGTTCCAAGCCCTCTGCCATGGGCAGGGACACCTCACACTAAACCATGCCACCCAAGGCTTTGTCCAGCCTGGCCTGATAAGACTTTATTACAGAAGATATTCAATATCTGCATAGCATAGAAACTGGATATAATGATGTTTATAAGCATCAATGCTGAAGAGACAGTAGAGATCAGAAATCGGAATCTCAGCTTTGAGTTTCTCATATAATTAGGAGCTCAATCCTATTGTAGTATCAGTCAAGCCTGAAATAAATGTAAATACAATTTGCTAAACATTTTATCTGTGTAGCTTCTGATTGTACAGGAACTTGATTAGGCTGGGTAAGTCTTGACTCGACATGAACTGGAGGGCAAACCACAAAACTCCTGTTTTGTTTCATGGGATTTTTTTTTGTCTTTCTTTTTTAGTATCCCATGAAAATGGTGAGTTTGGGATTATTAAGAAAATAACATATGAGAAAATATAATAAAATATACATATAAGAAATAATAACTGAGAAGAAGAAATAATAAGAAATAAATACTCTTTGATTTTTTCTCAGGCGTGTGGCTGAGTGGACATTAAGTCACATTCTCCTGATGTGGCAAGTTCAGTTATTTTCAGGAATAAGGCCTGCAAATAGTGACTGGTCACAGTCACCATTCATGCCTGACCAGTCACAGATTTCCCTGACCTGGGAACACAAAAGGTTTATTCCAATAACTTGAGTTAAAGACTTTCTACACCTTATAGACTTATTAATGATTTGTTATTTCTCAGTCATCTTTTTGGGACAAAAGCTGTTCTTTGATGTTTGCTTTAATCTTCCAGTATAAACAATCAGGCTGAAATCTCATAAACCAAAGCCCAGAACAACTAGTATGACATTTGCTCTTCTTAGATAAGGACAGCACGAATGCAGTTGGCTTTATTTATATTTGTATAATTTAAAACTTCTAGGAGATAATTAAATGGCTGCGTTTCATTTGTTTCAGTTAAAATCACAAAACAAGGATTTTATCCAAAATTTAAATACCTTATTCCTGCTTGTGGAACATTGGGTTGCAGCTATGTTGTGTGTTGCTTAATCAGACTGGATTCAGAGACTGAAAAACATCTTCTTAAGAACTGGAAAAGCCTCCACTTTATTCTGGTTTTAGCACACTTTCCATTTTCATTCTGGCCTAGTTAACTCAGTAAATGAGCACATACCTCATCCTATGGTTTCAAGAAAGATGTTTCAAATATTTCTTAGAGCTCAGACTTAGAATCCTAAAATATCTGATCTTGGGTCTTAGTATAGAAACATAGTTTGTCAAATTGCCCAATAAAATGGAATTTGGACCATTCATTCTCATCCATTCTTAATCCAAATGTCTGTCTTTCCTCCACTGTCAATGGTGGATTTGCAACAAAAAATTCTTTACTTTTTAATGTATTTTTTTTTAATCTTGTGATTTTCTCTTAATTTTTCTGTGTTTCACTTAAATTTCTAAATCAAAGATGAATGCCGGGAGTGAAACCTTCTTGGAATATTTGTGGGAATGCAAATTTTTCTAGAGTGCAACCATTACTTCTATGAAAAACAGCAATCACTGAGATGAAAGTGAAAATTACGAACACAGGAGACATCAACGTCAGCAGGAAAGCAAGGGAGATAATAAGAAGCACAAAACCCAAAAAGAACCTTAAACATGCACCTGGAAATTGCAAAGGAGATAGCGTCTTTGCTGTGATACATGTCAGCTATATCCACAGCTGTTCTAGAAGCCAAAGTGGAAAAGTGTTCACTCTGCCTCAGGTTTGCCTGCTCAGAACTTCTTAAGCTATTTGATATTTTGACAACATTTTTTCTTCTAAAGGTGGGGTCTTACCAGGACACTGTTTGTTCTTTCAGAGCTCTGCATGAATAGTTATTACTTCTCTAAATATGATGCATGTGTTTCTTCTCTCTTGGTTTTGATGGGTCAGGAGTAAAAATGGGTGACTCTAGGTGAAAAAGGCATGAACTTCACAAGAAAGCAAAACTATGAGTTTGGGATCTACAATGTTGTTTTGTTTTAACAGATATTTGACTACTTTTAAATCTCAGTGAACTTGCCATGCAAATAATGCTGAGGTTTTTCACACATGTATTCAATTACCTATTTGCTTAACAAGGAAATTTTCCTAGAACTGGAAATGCTTCAGTGAATTGAGTAACTGCTGAGCGATGGGGACTGTTTCCAGAAATATGGTGCCCTGGACAACAGACCAGATGAAGTGACCTTTCAGGGAGGTCTGTAATATAGTGCACTTAAGGACATCTATAGAAGGCTAAATAACCACCTTCTCATTTCAGAGAAATCAGTTGAAAAAGAATAGCTCTTTCCATCTGATGGGGAGACAGGGAGTCTTTCCACCATTTCTGTTTTACCTGAGGCAAATGCATTAATCCCTGTTGAATGCAGGACTCTGGCAGTAGTGTAGCAACACTGCACTACAAGAAGAAGGAGCCTTGTTGACAGGGGGAAGAATCCTCCCCTTCAGGGGTCTGTGCTGTGCGTACCTTCATCTATTTCAAAGTCAGATACTTAGTGTGAGCAGATGCGAGAAAAGGCTAGGATGAATCACTGCCTGGCGATAGCCGTTTCATTCACTACAGCGACAGTCAGAATGACTGGCTAAGATTCAATGCCTTTCAAATGGCTAAAATTAAGGGAGGTAAATCCCAGCCAAATGCTACTGATTATGTACAAATGTACATAATGTGGGGTTTTTGTGTGTGTGTGTGTGCGTGCGGCAAGCACAGCTGAATACAAGGAAATGGAAGGATGTAATGTTCTGTAAAGAACCCAGTAGGAAACAATGCTGAGGAGATCTGTAATCCATACTTGGATATTAATGAAAGATGTGGAAGAATGTTGCTCACCAGACTTCCTGGCTTACTGCTGATGTTTGGTCACTGCTGACTGCTAAGGAGCAAAATCTGGGATTGATGTTAAAACAGTCAGTGCCCCAGGTTATTAGCAAGAGGTGGACAACAGAATAAAAGGAAGAAATTACAGCAGAACATGCCTCAGTGTGTTGATACGGAATGTGTTACAATGATGGCTATAATGCCTTATGTAGGGAATCAGATGTGCCAAAGGGTGTGATGGATTAGGTCTCTGGTGATCTATTGAGAAGGTCAATGTCTGGAGAATATGACACTACCTATGTAATTATGAAAGATGAAAAGGTGAAACAATATAAAAGCAAATGCTTTATGTTATTAAAAAAATTCCTAACAATTAAGCAAAGTACTGGTATTTGTTAGTATAATTTATTTTTCCATTTATCTATACCTGATTGCTATGTTAACAATGTCAGTATTTCTTCCTATGTGTAATATTGAGTCTTTAATGAAATGCAGATATTAATGGAGCAATATGCCACTTTATCTTGTGAATTCTTGGGAAATTCTGAACATGAATCAAACTCTAAAATTAAGAAAATGATTTATTACTTTCCTGTGATTATTTGATGATAATTTTATTAATCTCTAACCTAATAAAATCGATTTTTTTTTTTTACCTCTTTATAATATTTTTATTGTAGTCCTCATGCTGGGTACATTCCCCATTACACACATGCTCCTGAATTTGAGAAAAAATAATCAAACTTGACAGGTGTTAGTGGAACTGCCCCATGTATTGTGCTGGGGAGGATCAGTTGGAAGACCATGGTCATTGGAGGGAGCAATCTGAGCAGGGATATTGCCTTTCCCTGCACTTCATCATGCTGCTGCAAAATTAATTCCACTGGGTTGTCACTTTGCTCCCTCCCATCCCCTCATCATCCCACTGCTGGTTGGCTTTTCTTTTTATATTTTATCAAATGTGAAGCACTTGACTTCACCTTGAAGGCCCTTCAAAGCTGCACCTTCCTTAAAGATCATCTATAATTCACAGAAAGTGTCATCTCTCAGCCCTGATAGGTCACTGATGCCAGCTTCAACATTCACTTGTTAACACTTCAAACAAGCACTTTCATGTCTTCTCTCATGCTGCCTCCTAGGAACTTGCTGCACACCTTGGTGAAGCTGTCTCATTACCCTCCATCAGACACTGCTGAAAGCTCTCCCTGGCCAGGGTGCTTGTGACAGTCTCAAGGCAATGAGACTGCTGCCAGGCTGAGCCTATTAGTCATACTGCTCACCCTGGGTCTCATCGCTCCCACCTCCTCCCTTGCTGGTTGTCTGTTCTGTTGTCAGGGCTTTGTCCTTTTTTTGATCCTGACCTTGTACAGAGCCAAACAAAATGGGGAACTTGTCCATGACTCCCAAGCACTGTCATAACAGGAGCTTGTAAGAATAGAAATGTGACTGGAACTCATGAGCTTAGTTATTTAAGACTTTATGGTAGAAAGCCTTGATTCAGTACAGAATTTGTCAGACACACACTTCATTGTATTTATTTCTGTCCCACTGACTTCAAATGGATACAGTATATTTATTTTTATGTGTGTGGTTAAGCATTTTGTTGAATCAGGCTGCTAAACAAACTGTTAATTTTGGTGTGATCAGCCATGTTGTCTTTGCATTAGAATATGCAGGTCCC
This sequence comes from Loriculus beryllinus, assembly GCA_039877255.1. NCBI lineage: Eukaryota > Metazoa > Chordata > Aves > Psittaciformes > Psittacidae > Loriculus > Loriculus beryllinus. The sequence goes on from JBCJKH010048750.1 coordinate 39,515, forward strand.
TACTTGCTACCTTTGCTCTTTAAGCTGCCCAGACCCTTCATGGGGGATATCACTTGCACAGTGGCAATTAACCATACAAGCAGGAAAGGTGGAGAAGGCTTTGTTGTAGGGCTGGTGCTTGGCAAGAAGGTCATGTCTTCAATTTGGGGTTAATTACAAATAACCTCTGTTTTTGCATAGCTGTATCCATGCATATGTGAATAGAATTAAAAGGTGATATATGGAGATTAGAAGAAGGCTGGAGGCCTGGAGAATGAAAATTACTTAGCACCTCTAAATGTGGTCAGGCAGCCCATCATGTTACAGAACAAGAACACATTTGTCTTCTGACAGACAGGTGTGACCTCTGTGATTTACTCTGTGTACTAAATGCTGGAACAGATGCTGGAATATGAGAAAATTTGTTTTGTATAGTAGGGCTAGGGCAAAGGGGAGCATTATGAGTTGCTTTAAATTTGTGGGAAAAAAAATGCTTTAAAAGCAGTATAGCAGAGCTGGGTGTATTCTGCAGAGATGGAAGTAGACAATAATGGTACTCTATAAATTTCTGTCTTATTTATGGAAGGCCCAACGGATTGCATTTTGGGTTTTGCTGCTGTACAGGCTGAGGCAATTTTGCACTCTGCCCATATCCTATTTTGAATGCTGCAGAGTATGAATAAATAAGGCAGCAAAGGAAAATTTAAAGAAATCAAAATGAACAGTGTGGGATGAAGGCATTCTCTAGAAATGATTAAATCTTGGCTGAACTGAAATCCTGTGCATCTCCTGCACAGTTGTAGAAAGTCAGCATGTCATCTGACCTTATGAAACAGTCTGTTTGCACATTTACTAGCGACTGTTCGCACATCTACCTGGTTAGCTTTTGGCCAAATGACGCACAGCCCACATCGAGTCCAGGTCCCTGCTGCTCCCTCCTCCATTGCTGACTGCT
>JBCJKH010048752.1:7849-20024 GCA_039877255.1 Loriculus beryllinus
ATGGTTTAGTGTGAGGTGTCCCTGCTTATGGCAGGGGGGTTGGAACTGGATGGTCTTAAGGTCCTTTCCAACCCTAATGATTCTATGATTCTACGATGTACTGATGTAAGACCTGTAGCTTTATGAAAGTATTCTTGGTGCATTTGGAGTTATATAGGAGTTCTTAAAGTAGCATAGGTTAGTTTCTGCTTGCAAAAAAGACTAAATTTTCTTTATTATATACTATAGGGGAATTGGGAAGGCAAAACTGATGTTACCAGTGATGTTTAGTAGTAATAAATAACTGACCACTATTAAGGGTCTTGAAGAAGGATGAGAGATGGGGCTGGTCCGCGTGCTACTTCTGTGCTTCTATTCTGTGTTGAGTAGCTCATGATGTTAGTGAATTTGTCTCACTATTTAATTGAAATTTTAAACTTGAGAAGTATTTGAAGAGTCCAGAAGTGGAACTTAAATTCAGTTAGTATCAGTGAAGCAATGTTAAATGCAACTTTTAACTGTTTTTTAATAGCATGGCTTGTATGAAAAGAAGAAGACTTCCAGGAAGCAGCGAAAGGAGCGTAAGAACAGAATGAAGAAAGTGAGGGGCACAGCCAAGGCAAATGTTGGTGCTGGCAAGAAGGTAGGATGACAGTATCTTTAAGCTTGAGTGGCTGTGTTGCCTGTGAAATGCTGATCAGAAATTCAACACATTAACATTATTTTTCTTCCATTTCTTTTACCTGTTCTACTGGATAACAGAAGGTAATCTGTGTGGTGTCGTATAGTTTATGAGCTGAGTAGCTTAGTTTTGCTCCTCACTGCTGCAAGCTTAGATGATATAACACAAAACAGTGCTTATTAAGTGATTTTTCTTATGTGTCACTTGAGCTAAAGTTAAACTTCCATAAATCTAACAGTATTGCTCTAAGCACATAACTTAGTCTTGCAATATATAAATTAGATAATCTTAACGCTTGTTAGTCAGACTACCTAGATACATAATGCTTATTCCACCAAGTTACTCCACTGCAAGTTACTCTAATGCTTATTCCACCACTGCTATTTCTGGTGTTACTTACAGAGAAGATTTTTTTAAGAATATGTGGTAATGTAGGCAATGAGGACTGTATATAGACAAAAAAAGTTAGAATACCACTTTTATCCTGGGTTTAAGTGGCCAATTCCCGAGATAGTGGAGTTAGCCTCTGGTGGGAGCTTCCTGTGTTGTGGCTGGAACTTAATACGAGTAGCTTGAAGGGAAGCAGAGTTCCTCTGTCATTAAACAAAAAAGCCCACCCAAAGCAGTCTGGATGTGAAGACAGTCGTTTTCCTTAGCACCTTTTGTTGTCTGAAAAATACTGAGTAAGCTGTGCAGCTTAGTGTTTTAATGAAGGGAAATAGTGATGGGTTTTGATGCTTAGTTCTGTAGCTGCTTATGTGCGTTGACATCTTGAATTTTCATAATCTTCACCTTTGCTTTTTCTCTACTTCCTTGGAATTCTCCATCAGAAATGAAGTATCTAGCAGGTACTGAAAAAGAGCATGGATGTGGTGACTGAAATGTGTGTCCATCCTTTTGATCAAAGCACTGTACTGCCTTGCGTACATACGTGTTTGCTTTAAACTTGCTTCTGTCCTGTAAGGGTTCAGGTAACCACATATGAGCTTTATTCTGTGCCACCTAGAAATAAGATTTGGCTTGTAGTGAACAAGACTTTATGAAACTAGTGAAACAACATTAAAATTAGGAATTCTCAGCGAGAGAACTGATCTGAGGCAATTGGTTTAGAATGCCCCAGGTTCTGATTCAAAGTAGTACAGTGCAGTTGCATGTGTAACTTGACCTTTGTGTGAAAGTAGATGTGCATCGTTATGAGAGCTAATTCACATAACAGTTTAGTGCATTTGAGATGATGATTGGAAATAAGACAATTGTCAGCATTAAATTTATTTAACTATTGCCCTGCAGTTTTCCAAGTTAAGAGAAATTACAGTGAAATTGGAAGTCTCTGAAATTGGATTCTTAAGGTCTAAGTGAAATTCTTTCCACCACTGGATGAAAATAAACCAGTACAAACTATGAGATGAAACAACCTCTATGCTAGATAAGATTTGGAGACTTGTTCCTTTCTACTTTAATAGTGTTTTAAAGTTACACAAGTGTTTACAGTGTAACAGCAGAAATTAGCATTTAGTGTAGTAGTAACACTAATACACACCATCTTGTCAATGCCAAGGGAGTAATTTAATCTTACACTGATACTGGTAGTATGGAGGAACTTCCACACTTCGAAACTTTTGCATTTGAAGGTAGCTGTTCTTGAGTGTTAACGCGAAATGGTTAAATGACTGTCCTTGAATTTCTGAAGCCAGTCTAGTTCATCGAAATTCTCTTAAACCATATAAACATTTCAGAAATTTAGGGTCAGGATTGCAATAATTATAGAGCAGATGCGGCTTCTGTATCAAGTACTTCTGAAACTAGCAAGGAATCTCAGTATGAGTTGTGGTTTTGAATAGAAGCTTTTTTTTAATGTATTTGAAAATTATCTTTTAGTTGATAAGCATGCATGGCTTAGATCATGTTTACAATTTTTGATAGTCTTTGTGTCCTCACATTAAAAAAGCTTGATTGAGAGAAGTTTTGTGTGCATCACAGAAAAAAGCTTGTGCAGTCCACTTGCATGTTAAAGCTTTGTCTTGGAAAAATGCATGCTTAAACAAAATGGTGTGACCTTCTTTACCACGGCCATGTGGAGGATTTTTTAATAGGAGTCCAGAAGTATGTTTTGGAGCCCATCTGTACAGTCTGAAAACGATTTGTCTTGGAAATGTGCAAGCACTAGTTTATGAGATGCCTTCAGGCAAGACTGTATTCTTGTAAGAGTTAAGTACCACATAGACATGAAAAATACTGAAATGGTGATTTGTATTTTAATAGGTTTTTTTGAACTTCTAAGTCAAACATCAACTGTGCTGATGTCTGACTGTTAAAGCTTTTCTTCGGTGTCTCCTTCCACGTACTACTTCAGAATTCCTATTCCCCTGTAGTTTCAAGGGAAGTATTTTAAAGTAGTTCTGTGGCATAGCTCTAGGGTTTGCAGAACTCACATAAAAGTTTGCAGCAAGTAAATGTGAATGTTCCTGATGTAGCATTTGTATTCAGAGCAGTGACCCATATACTCTCGAATATTAAAATGCAAAAAACCCAAATCCTTCCTTACCTTTTGATGTCACTACTGTAGTTATGACTGCCTCTGATATGAGAGCCTCCCAATCAGAAATGGTTTTTTAGAAAAAAACCACCTTGGTCAAGCAGAAGTGTGGATAGATAGGCATTTTAGGCCATTGCAGTCTGTAGGTATAACTGAACTTGCAGTTGCATTCTGAGCATTATGTAAGTTCTAACCCTATTGTTAGGTCCTATCTTGAGTTTGAGGGAGTGTGTGAAATCTGTCTTCAGCTTCTCCACAGTGTCAAAACTTTGCAGTTTTCCTGTCACATTTCACTGTAATAATTGAAAGTCATATTGTTAGTGTCCATAAAAAGCCTCAAAGCTCCATCTTGTGCAGTAGTAGGATTTAGATTAAACTACTCTCTAATTAATGTCATTTCTTTTTCAGTAAATGAACATCCTTCAGATGGAAAATGGATAACAGGTATGACTTTAGAATGCTTTGTAAGGGTAGACATTTAGTAGTCTGCAGTCATTACAGTGACATAGGTCTACTTGATTTCTGCAAAGACCATGGTACTTGTGCTGATAAGAGACCAGCGTAACAGTTTAAGAAAGACTTAAGTATTTACGAATCGCTTACTACAGTAAGTACAATAAGCAGAATAAGTACTCACTGTGCTTACTACAGGGTTGATACTTTATGTGGCTTCCGCTTACATGAAGTAACTGATTAGTATAAAGACTGAAATAATAAATTGGGCAGTTCAGATACACTGTTGCTAAAACTGTTGATTATTTAGTTTTATTGTAAACAAGGCTTACGTTTTTCCTACGTTGATGTAGGTATGCTAAGGAAAGGATAGTACACCTTAGTTTTTATTATCTCAAATAGATTGAAGTAGTATGATTTCTATTTTGAGCACAAATTTTTTATAGATACTTCAAGTAAATTCTATTTAAAAGACCATACTTGTAGACAAGTCTTAGACTACATTCTTATGTCTTTTCTGCGGAAGCTTAAGTGAGTTGGATGTGTTGAGGGCAGGAATTGTTACAGACAAAACTCTGGGTTTACTACAGGTGGTCTGAATAACTCAGTTTAAATCAGATTGAACTGTGAGCTGGTATAGTGAGTATAATGTCTCAAACATGAAGTTGCCAGAGCGATTGCTGCTTGTTGAGCTTTTCTGCAGAAATGCTGTAATACAGGCTTTCATGTATTTTCACAACAGTACTGTGAAATTTTGAACCCTGTGGTTTTTCAAGAAAGGCATTGTGGTTCACTTGACTTGTTTAGGAGCCAGGTTTTGTAAAGGTATGACTGTAACAGTTGTTTTGATTATGTGGCACTGATACATCATTTTCTTTACAGACTACATTATCCTATGAAGAGCTACTCTGGAAAGAATATGTTCATCTGGCTTTAACATCAAATAAACTGTCAATATAATGCTGGTTTGCCCTTTAATTTTGATTTGGAAGCTACTGTTTTGTGAAGGTTGAGAAATTCAAGATTGGTGCACTGCTGGCGCTATATTAAAATCTTTTCATAATTAAACGACTCCTGTTTTGAGTATCAATTTTAAGTCAATCAGAGCTTTTGAAGGTAGTATAACCTAATTCTAAGCAGGCAATGTAAGTTCATGGAGATAGGTATACTTCTGTCACTTGGTGTTCAAACTGTGGTTTTGAAAGGTCCTTTAAGTTGTGCTTGTTTCACTGCGTATATTATGTAGACCTGTAGAAGGTAGCTGAAGGGAGGGCAAAACATATAGACAGACAGTCAGAGCTGCATACTTCCGCAGTTAAGATTTTTGCTAATGAGGAAGTCAGTTAGTCATGTCCCTTGTTCCTGTGTTGTCAGGACAGGCTCTAAGGTCTGCCTCTGGTCTGCAAACAGCAGTATACATTTAATTTTCATCTGGTAGTGTTAAAGGAGTCATTAAGATTGGAATACTGGCAGCGTGAGGCATGCTCTATGTTAGAAGTATGGGCATTCTGGTGCAGGTTTTTTGAGTAGCTAGGAAAATAGAAGTTTTATACTTGAAACAGGAGTGAAACAAGACTGCATGACTCTAGCAGCTGAACTGATGAAGGCTCTGACTTGATTGTTACCTAAGTACAGTATTTACCTTTCTACTAATATAGCATATTGTAACACAGGGCATTTCTAGTGTTTTTGGTAAAACCAAAAAGCCTAAGAAGTTAAAGTGTTTGGAAGGGGACTACAGCCTGAGTCTTGGACTAGTGAGGTTGCTGTATTCTGTGTTCAGCAGCATTGCACTTTTATCTGTACGGTAAATTTTCAGTACCTTGTGCTGTGGTGTTTCTGCCTTCACTGAAGTTAGTAACTGGAACCAATAAGCAGTTGCTCTTGTGAAAGGGTAGGTGTTTCAGTTTCTTCTTAAGCATACATGAACTAGTGGTGTTAGACTAGGGATGGTGAAAAGCAGTCATTTCTTCTAAAATAGTAGTTAGATTCTGAAGTCGTGTGGAAGTTAAAAGGCTTTTTTACTTGGCAGACCTTCAAAGATAGGTACCTCTTGGATGTTCTTCCCAAAGCTTCTAAGTATATTAAATTCTGAAGAGTTGCTAGAGGGGTATTAAAAGTGGGATTTGTGTACTTAGATACAGGATGTGCACTGAACTCTTGAGTCTGAAGATGTGTTTGGAGTAGGTGACTAAATTTTTGAAAACTGAGAAGATAGTAAGGGATGTGGAATAAATGTAATGAATGCATGTAAGGCATAGAGTTAGAAACTGGATCTGCTTTAAAGGTAATACCTTCAGCAAACCCTTTCTGTACATAATGTCCAACATTAAAGGAGAGGAGTTATGCTATTAAATGTAATTGAACAATCACTAGAGGGTGATGTGAACACAGCAATACAAATACAAGTAGGACTTGGATAACATTTTTTCATAAAACAGGCTGAAAGAAAGCCAAATTGTCCTCTGCCAAAGAGGTCAACTCCTTTGAAAATATGCATCAAAAATAGTTGTGTTTAGGATCTGAGGCTTTAAATGATATTTTTATGGTTCTTTCTTGAATTTAATAGAAACCATCTGTTTCAGTGAAGACCATACAGTTAGTGTTTTCCAAATGTTTGCTACTTTAAAGCTTTAGAGTGCTGGCTCAAATTCTGGTTGCTCTTTTCAGAAGCCTCCTTACTTTAGTTTTAAGTAGTCAACGAGGGATCTATAAATAAGTACTCGCGTAAACATATAGGCCTTGCATAGTCTTGATGTTTTGACTTTATATAGTAAAAGGTACTGTTATAAGGTGGCATGTACCTCTTCAAACAGAACTTAGTTCTGGAGTTGCGGTAATAAAGGTTGCTTTTTTCAATTCTGTAATGTCTTGCATGCTATTCATTAGAGTCTCGTTTATGAGGTACAGGAACTTCTTGAAGCAGATGGAATGAAATAGACTGTCTTACTGCTTGGTGCCGGGATAAGGTATTTAATGCCCTGTTTTGGTGATAAGATTGACAGCAAAAAATACCTAGTGAATCCACAGAACAGCTGACTTGTTCCTTGATGCAAGGTTCAGCTATAACCATGTATGTACATGGTGTACTCTTGTGTAGTATGAGGCATTAAAACTGGGGGGAGGAGGCAAAATGACATTAAGTGATCTAGAATTAACTGATCAAATCGGATCACCCAATACTGATTTTTTCCCACTATTCTGGAATATTGTATGTTTATGTATCTGTTTTGTCCTATAATTCCACCTGGAAAATGGCAAGCAATTGAGTAGTTGTCATCTGAAATCTTGGTGCTTCAACAGTCTGAAGACATAAAGATCTCTGTATGTGAGTTTCTGTTCTGTCAACATTTTGCCTTCATACACTACAGATTTAAGCGATGTGTAGCAGGTGTTCTGTAATTCACAAGTTAAATGCACATGTCACACTGTGAAGACTCTAGGTTAATCCTCTTTCCTGTGGGAGCTAAACCAATCAAGTGGAAAGCACTGATGAACAGGAATCTTCACTTTTTTCCCTACTGTGTGTTGAAGGTACCCTTTTATTTCCTGCTGATCTTGACACATCCCGTCATCTATAGGTAGTAGTTTTTGCCACTGTTGCCTGCTTTTAGACTTTGGCCTGGCCCTCTTATTTCAATATCCCAGGTATTTTATCTATTTGGTGACAAGTTTGGACCCAAATTAGACTGTGAAGGCTTTTAAGAGAAGGAACTTCTAAATTAAATCAGTAAGTAATCCCAAATTGATATATATATGGAAAGACTTCTGTTTACTTTTAATAGCTAGAAATTGAGTTCCATGAGATTTTTAGGAGGTTATAATTACTATGGAAGATGTTGGGTTGGTTGGGTTGTTTTTTTTCCCTACAGGAAGGACTGAAACTCATGTAGCTAGACTAGTATAGTTTTCCTTTGAAATACTGAAAAAGCTGTGCAGAAGTCTTAAGGGTTGACTTATTGAGGTTCCACCTCTGTGGTCAGGTCGATATATAAGGCATGGCCAGATAGTGGTGGCTTCTGTCTGAAGGTGGTTGTAGTCTATAATGCAAAAGAAACTACAGCAAAGATTTACCAGGGAAGCAGAGTCTGATTAGAGGACCAGAGATTAGTGTCTTGGTGTCATAGAAAAAGATTGCAACTGTGATACAGATGAAAGATGCTAAAATTTGGCATCACCTGGGCAATGAGGTGTTTTTTTTATAGGGAGCAGCTTCTAACAGGCTTGAGAACAACCATTTAGGGAAAGAAATGGTGCTGATATCGTCAGTGGCTTGAAATAAGTGAGGCATAGTATACCATGAGAAGACTGCTGCAATCATAGGCAGAGGGATAAAAGACTGGTGTAGCTTCTCATTGCTCATAGATAATGAAGCATGTAAGAAATAAAAGTATGCAGGTTGCTAGCAAATCTATTTGCAGCAGTCAGAAGAAATTAACTTGACTGTAATATTCTGGTCAGTTCCTGTATAAAATGGATTTTAATGTTGTCAGTTTCCTACACAGAGGAAGTAGAACTGTAGCAGCTGTTGATACTAGATTTGTGTAGCAAGTTTGAAATTGTAGTTGTGAGTGCTTCCTGCTCATGTGCTTCTATTTGAGTGAAAACAGCCTTTCTTTGAATTAATATTTTGGTGGTGCTAAGAGACCAGATGAAAGTAGTTAATTTTTTTGCTCTGAATGCTGGCAAAGTTTCATATGAGAAGGAGAACATCTCTATCAGTGGCAAATGTTTCTTTTGTTAATCATGTTCCTAACACAACAGCAAGAAGACTAACTTACTTCTATGAACACATTTGTAACAATGCCTCTAAGACATAAAATTGAAAGGTTTAAGTAAGCTTTGACAAGTCAGTTTCAGGAGTAGGTGCATTCCGGAACATTAATGCTTTGGACTCCTTTGCTTTAAAGGGATTAAGTGGAAATGTAGTCTTGTGTTTGTTAATATTTGTGAATGATAGTTATGTGTTAAAAAATAAAATCCCCTGTGGATTTTTATCCTCATCTGGAATTCATAAGTTTCCTCCTAATTTTAGTCTTTGCTCTCTGCAAAGGCTGTGGCTAATGAAACAGCTGCAGAAGTGGCTAAAAGGCATCCTGTGAGCTAGAAGATAATTGTGTTTTTTCTAATAGCTGGCCGTCATCAGCCAGTACTACCTAATAAAGCTCCATCTTCTTTTCTAGTTACTGCTGTTCATACATGGAGATCCTAAATAAGGTCTAGTAGTGTGCTGAAGCAGAAGGACATTCAGAGCATCTGTGTCTTCTCTTAACAGAGTAGATGTTACACAGCTAGCAAAACACGAGTCTGATGCTTCACTGGGGCAGATAAGTCTGTACTTGTGTTCATTGGGTTAAAATACAGCTTGTTATCTAATGAAGCTGGCCAGACTGCAAACTGACCCGCATTAGGAGAAACATGCTTCACTGCCTTTCATGATGATCTGATTTGATTGTAGTGGAGCTGCTACCCTGCTATCTTTTCTGTCATTTTTTGCTAGTCTGTTTGTTAAGCCAGGCATCATTTGGGTTGATTTGATAACAGGTTTCAATCACTGATAATAAAACTTTTCTGTGACAGATGACCCTAGATCCATATCTACTGCACCATGTTGCCTGCAAGTAGAAAACTGGGACTGTCCCTTTCCTTTTTCACTGTTTTTTCTCTGGTTTAATAGACAACGTAAAAACCACAATAGGAGTGGCTTTATATTTTTAAATTAAAAGAAGGAAAAAGCTGAATTTAAAAATGTTGGCCAATAGTTCTTGCATTGCTTGTTTCACTTTTTTGCTTATAGTTTGATGGATCCTACTACAGACCAGAATTTAAATTAGGCCTTTTTTTATTTGTTTGTAAAGCAAGTAGAGATGCATTATAAAATGTAAGAGCTGTCAGAATTCATGTTTTAAGTATTTATTTTAATTGATCAGTTCTGGTTATTGAAGAAAGTCAGGTTGATCTAGACCCTACTTCAGGGCGTTACAAAAGGAAAGACTAATATAAAGACCTGGGATTGAATTTTGTACTTATTAGTGGCTTGTGCTTTAAAAAAAACCCCAAGCTTTCAGTGTAGTAAATGATTGCTTTAAACACTTTCTTTAGTTTAACAGTCATCTCTTGGTTCATAGCAATACTTAATTAGCATGGTATACCTGGTGACTTGGGTGAAAGTCTCACTGTAGGAAGCTCTACATGAAGCTTACAGAAGCTCTAATGCAGTGCTGGATGGACCAAACCTTGGAGGATCTCCTGAGAAAAACCTGTGCTGGTATTGAAGACAAGTGCAGTCACTCATATGGTCCCAGCAGGATGTTATCAAATAGTGTTACAAATCCCTATGAGGCTAGAATGCTACAGTATGCCCACATCACAGATGAAGCACAGAAAGGTAAAGTACAAAGATATTGAAGTACCTGAGTGTTTTAAAAGAAAGTACAAATGTACTTCTGTACAAATAGAATAGACTTAATTTCAGTTGGAAGGGACTTTGAATGACCACCTAGTCCAAGTGCCTGAGCAATTCAGGGCTGACAATGTTATTAAGGGCATGTCCAAATGCTTTGTAGACACTGATAGGCTTAGGCATTGGCCACTGGTAGGAAGCCTGGTCTAGTGTTCAACCACCCCCTTGGTAAAGAAATGCTTCCTAACATCTGGTCTAAACCTCCTTTGATGCAGCTTTGAACCCCCTGGTGAATATGGACTATGCTTTTTTTTGTGAAACCTGTGTTAGTCCTTTTCACAAGCTTTTTGTTTCTTTCACTGATACATTCTTTCACTTTCCACAGGCTTTCACTGATACATATCTGTGCTGGGTTCAGCAGTAGCAGTCATTTTTCTCTTTCTTAGTAGCTGGTGCAGTGCTGTGGTTTTGACTTTCAGCCTGGGAACAGCGCTGAAAGCACCAATATTTTTAGTTGTTGCTCAGTAACATTTACTCTAACCAAGGACTTTCTGAGTGTGACGCTCTGCCAGGGAGGAGGGGAAGCCGGAGTAGTTCAGCTCACCCTAAACCAGACATTCATATTTGGATAGCTGAATATCTTGCAGACTGTACTGGCAGTATAGATCAAAGGATAGTGTTGAAAAAAGAGACCTCTTATAAGAAACTGAAACTCTTTATCATGCTGGATTTTGTCACTTTGTATTATTGTCAAGTTTGTTTGGGAAAGGAAGATGTTCAGAACTGTAACTTTAGAAAACCTTGACCTAGCCCAGGTAGAAATATGTGCAGTATCCAGGGACTCGTTAGCTTTCATCAAAACAACATATCATGCTACAAAGGGACATAAATGTCCAGTTCAATCACACCAGGAAGATTTTTCTGGAGAAATGTGATTGAGGCTAGCACGGAGTCAGGATAGCTAATTCAAAACCCTTGAAAGTGCATCTGTGTTGGTAATCCAAAAGAGAAGAAAGAGAAATAAATCTCTCAATACTATACTTAAAATACTACTCTAAGTTATGGCTCCCCATAAATATAAAAAAAAAGACATAACTAATAAATGCTTCTTAATTTCAACTCAAATCTGAATATGTAAGGATTTATTTTGGAAAATTACCTCTACAGACTCCATGAAGGTAGACTGCTCCCTGGTGATCAACGAATGAACTTGGCAGGGAGTGGTCACCAGGGCATGCTGTGGCTGGGAATGCTCTCTGATGTGTGAATCCTCTTACTTCTACAGGAAAGAGGAGCCTAAAATGCCAGAGAACATATTAAATAGCAAGTCTGTAAGACTTTCCTGAGGAACAAGCATGAAATTCCCACTGAAGTCAGAGTTGTCTGTATATTTAACTATCTAGAGGCTGAATGTGGCCCAAAACTCTTTGTAAGTTTTAACCAATGTTTGCAAAAGACCTTATGCTTCAGAGTATAAAATCCAGATCCTTATATTTCTTCAAACTAGAGGCAGCTGCTGTGCATTTAGCCTGAAGAGTAGTCCTCAGAAACACAGCCATTTGTTTCCATGCAGCATTTCCTCCCTGGCTGCAGTCAGAAACTCCCTCTCACTTGCCTACTATTTGCAGTGATATCCTGCACATGCAAGTTTTTCAACATCTCACTCTCAGGCTCCAAAGTGTAGATTTAGGCAATTTTAGAATTCGAATTCTGAATATGTGAGGCTAATGTGTACACTAGGGAACATCAAGGAGTTGCATTTCAGAGTCCCAGTCTTAAATACAAATAAGTATTTAGATTGCAATGTTGCCTATTATTTATATTTACAATTTTTCATGGAAGCTATAGATGACAAAACAAGGTAAAAGACTTTTTCCAAAACAAGGCATTAATTTTTAACCATTAAGTAGGATTTTTTGTTTTGTTTTCCTATTTAAGGAATAATGGAAAACTAATTTCTCAGTCTGTGCCAACAGGAAATTATATGAGGTGCCCCAACCTTGTTTCTTGTTCATGTTAGTGACAGGCACCATGAGAATCATAGGACTCTAGAATGATTTGAGCTGGAAAGAGCCTTAAGATCTAGTTCCAAACCCCCTGCCATGGGCAGGGACACCTCACC
>JBCJKH010048754.1:21299-38184 GCA_039877255.1 Loriculus beryllinus
CCCTTCCCTTCCCTTCCCTTCCCTTCCCTTCCCTTCCCTTCCCTTCCCTTCCCTTCCCTTCCCTTCCCCTTTCCTTTTTCTTTTCCTTTTTCTTTTCCTTTTTCTTTTCCCTTTTCTTTTCCCTTTTCTTTTCCCTTTTCTTTTCCCTTTTCTTTTCCCTTTTCTTTTCCCTTTCTTCTTTTCTCTTTCACTTTCCCGCTATGGTATAGAATTAATTTCCTTAAAGTCAGCGACAAGCTTTTCTGTATGACGTGTGTATTTTCCTGCTCAGTGTTCCCAGCTCCTTCATTTTTTCCTCTGCAGAGCAGGTGAGTAAGCTACAGGCACTTATTGTTCTATATTCGTGGTGAATAATGTGGACCTTAAGCAAGTATAGCACCACCTAGGCAGAAAATACATAACATTTCAGGACTGGGTTTGGTTGGTCTGTCTGTCAGCCTCAAACAAATCATTTGACTCTTCAGTAGCACTTTTCTCCAATGAATGCCCTTGTGAGAGAGCAAGAAGGGATTTCTCACGCTTCTTACATGGCTTTTTTTCTGAATGCTGCTTTCAGTTTCAGGAGGAGGTGAAGAGATAACCCTGTGATTAGACCAGCTGCCACTTAGCACCATTTCTCACAGCTTCCCTGGGAACTCACTTCTCCCCAGCAGAGCAGAGCAGCCCCCAAGTCCCTGTAATAACTCATTTTCAGTCACTAAAGGTGTTTTGTAGTAAAATACACCAGGAAAATACGGTTTAAGCATTATGGCCCTCCTCTTCCTTAGCATATAGCATTTTTAAATTCCAGAGCTGCGAAGTGCCAAGAGTAATCACTGATGCTGAAGGGGAGGTGAAAAGACAGAGAAGAAGTTGTTGTTCAACACCTCCAAAACTCTCACCCTGCATCAGTAGCACATTGAAAAGAATCCTGATTATTGATGCTCTTACGGGAAAACAGAGGAGTGTTGATGTCAGACAAGTTGTTCAGCATTTTCTTTCTTGGAAGGTTATTATTACTGTGTCAGTGGATGTGTGCTGCTCAGTATAGTAGTATATACAGTAGTAGTACAGTATGCCTGTGCTAGCCTCAGGTATACTGTAACCTGACACTCATTTTTCTCCAAGAACTTTTACCTAATGCAGCAGAACATGAAAAGCCAGTTCAACATATCTAATGCAAGTGGAGTCACATATATTCATAATCAACTTTACTGAAGAGCTACTTCTTTTCAGTTGAGGTAGCTTTTACTCCTGTATGTTCTCTCTAGAACACTTACCACTAACAAGAAAGCATTGTCTAGATGGCAAAATGGACAATGACAGAAGTGAATAATTAATAATACTTGGCTAGTAATGTAACAGCATTGCAAAATATCTTTCTGCCTAGTATCCCAAATAGCTCTACACATTCGCTTCTCTTCCTTCCCGTGCTTTAAATCTCACATAAAACCCATGACAATGTGATGATGCTCCCCTTGGATTAACATGAAGTGTGGAAATTCAATTTCTCTGCTTTTAAGTTCTGTTTGTTTTGCGAAGAATGCAGAAAATTTGCCTGACTTGGAACAGGGATGCACAGTTCAAAAATTGGACTTCTGAAGTTACACAGTGGCTAAAGAGCATCAGAGGCCACAACTTCCCATGCTGTCTTCTTCCGTACACCTTTACAGACAGCTGAAACTTCATGAAAAGCTGGATACAAACAACTGGCTTCTTACATTGCTGAATCTTCATCAGAATTAATAATACACAATCCTATGCTGAAGGAAGGGATGGAAAGCTATCCACCCGGTGACTTGAAAAACAGACTAGGTGAAGTTCAAAGGCAGATGTCAGGGAATAATTCTGCACCATGACAAATTCACCCTGAGGCAGCTATAAGACATTTCTGGCCTCAGGCTAGCATTTAGTTTGTGGGTTCTCCCTGGAAGCTAGAAAGAGTCAAACTAGGAACCTGTCTTCTGACTTCAGAAACCTACCTTATGATCACTGAAACCCATTTCCCCTCTGCTGTGACATGGCTAGGAACACAGAGTATTTTGTATAAAGTCTCTTTTTTCTTCATGCAGAAAGAGACATGATCAGTAACATGAAGGCTTGAGATGAATATATTTCCTCATTGTTTTATAAATTTCTGTGATGTATTTGAAAGACAGTTTAAATCCCAGTTTATCCCATGCACGTGGTTGCCTCCATAGCATTCTCCAGCATCTCCTGCAGTTAGCCTACAACCTACAGTTGCCAGACCTTCTTTAAATGTTGCCTAAGCTGACTTGATTAAAAGTTTTACACCTCTGGACAAAACCAATCATTTGTGGCATTTCTGCTCCAACCCAGTTGAAGCATTACCATATTACATTTAATTTGCTTTTCTAAAATGGCTCCAGGCTTTTATTTTTTAGCATTCCTAACATTCTTGCTGTGAAGGGCTGCCCATCCTGAATCACAAGACTTTTGTGGGTGTGACATCGTAGTTCATCAAGGATAAAAACAACTGGCCAGTGCTTACTTCCTTTATACCCCAGATGCCTCAGTGTCTGCAGCAGGATTTCCCAGGTGGAAGTGAGAGAAAAACCTGCTTGCCTAGAATCTGGATTAAGAATTTAGCAGAGAAAATGATCAGAGGAGATAAAAGACTATTTCCAATTCAATTAGTAATGTTTAATCTTCTGGTGTAATAAGATCATGTGGTGATAATATGCATATTGTAGAAGCAGTCAGGCATTTTTGAGGCATAACAGTAAGCTTGCAGTCATTCATAGTAACCTAAGGCAAAGGAAAGAAAGGGGGACAAGCAAACCCACAAATTCAGAATACATGCTGTGTGAAGTCAGAATACTGAAGGGAGGCTGTTGCTTCTTTAGCACAGCAGTTAACCTGTAACCTACAGAATGGGCACATACATGCTTTAGAGGTAACACTGCAGTGTCAAGACTTACACAAATACAAACGGCATGTATTTCTTGATTCTGGTTTTCTGTCTTCTTGATAGGCTTCCCCACTTTTTTTTTTCTTGATTTGCCTTTTTTTATTCTTGTTAGAAAGAGTCCAGGCTTGTACCCCAAAAGTTTTCTAACACACTTTTGCCTCTGCAGTTGCTTACCTGGCTTTAGCACTGATGGATTTTTGTGAATGAGCAAAATAGCATCTTCTAAAACAGATCAACACAACCTGGCACAATTTCTGGAAAAAGAAGAGACAAATCAGTAACACAACAAGTATCCTCAAGCAGGCCAAAAGAAGCTCTAGAGTTTTGTTCTTTGCATGGCAATTGCTGTAATGTGATACACATTTTGTGCTACAAGTCAGCAGCTGGTATGTTTTCAGAGTGCTCCCGCAAATCTTTCTTAGCACACCCTGGCACTGCTGGCATGGCTGCTCCCTGCAACAGCTATGCCTGAGTTCTCTTTGGCCTCACATGCAGCAGCACCAACTCGTATTCAAACCCTACCTTTTCCTATGTGTTAAGTCCATGCAGATGCCAGGCGGTGCTCTAATATTAATGAGCCCTTCCCTTCCCTATTCAGTCTCCACAGTGTGTTTTTGACTGTAGGAGAGATGACATAAATACGCAAGCTGTTTTACAAAGAAAGCCCCTTGAGCCTGCAATAAAATTGCAGAGCACGGAGTCTGCTGCTATGAAGGATGTGTTAGTTGCAGTCTTTCACTAGCCACATCTTATAAATCTCCTTGAACTCTGGGGTGAGAGAGATGGTGGAGGCAACTGCTGCTTGTAAACTTCTTTTACCCACTGTCTACCCTGGCCAGGGCTCCATGTTCCAGAGACAAGAAGGAAGGAGCGCTGTTTCCACACACAGGAGCTCATCACCTGCAAAAAATAGAAGGGCAGCAACTATTTGCTTTCTTTTACATGGACACAACGTGGTCAGGAAATAGTCCATCTCAGGAGTCCAGGTTTACGTGCTTCTATGAGAGCAGAGCTGGGGTTGAGTGCAGGCCTAGGGGAATAAATTTAGACTCATACTCCCTATATGTTGATTCAACCCTCCCAAAGGTACCTCCATGGTTCAAAGGGGACAAAGCTTTCTCCTTATAAATGTTGTAACTGTCAGTGGCGCTCTAGACAAAGGCATCTAAAGCAGGTATATACAACTAGGAAGCCTTAAAAAAACTGAAGGAAGGATTAAAATATCATATAAAGGGGTATTTCAATGTTTTCTCCTTTACTTTCTTGCCAACCTGATTAGGAATCCATCTCTCCTAGTTTGATTCTGGGTTAAAATGTTCTCCTTTATTTCAAATTCTCCTTGTTTGTTGCTTTCCACAGCTGCTTCCATTGGTAACATGGGCCAAGGGTAGACAAAATTCTCACAGAGCAGGTTTTTCCATGGTGGATCCCTCCCAAATCCTGTAGGAGATCCATTCATGGAGTAACAGAAACACCAGCACACTTACAATGCCAAAACTTTTCAAGATCAAGGCAAAGTGTTCCAGCTGCAATGTTAGTCAAAGATCAATATGCTATTAAAGTAGTTAGGGCACTGTACAAGAAATCTTTACAAATTCACCATGGAACACCCATAGGACTAAATGAAACAAGCTCTAAATGAAATAGATGAATGGAGGCAAGAAAAAGGAAGAACTTTCTTTACATTTCAATACTATTCATAGTATTTAACCAAACATACAGGACATTTTCTGAAAGGTGTTTTAACCAAAGTGATCATATTCAAAACAAAGTTGTTTGTTCAGCAAAAGGTGTAAAAGGAAAAATAAAAACAAATTTGTAAAGATGTAGTTTAGGGCTAGCAGAACAGCTGAAAACTGAGAGAAGAGAAGGAAAAGAAGGAATCTGGAGAAGCTGAAGTGTGCTGGGTTGTTGTTATTCTCACTCAAACCACAATGGGAAATCATTGGCTTTCAGGGAGTTCGCCTCTTGGGAGCTGCTTACAAGCCCTGTCTCCTTGGGAGATGCAGCTCCTTGGATTTCCATTCTTATCTGTCCAAACCCTTTTCTCTTTCTAACAAAATTGCAGGTACATACCCAAACTTCACATGACTTGTGCTTCAGTAAACAGACGTTGCTTTCATATCCCACATATGTATGCTGACTGCTCGATATTGAGAGCTCCTCATCTCACCCATTCCCTGATCAGGTGGCTCTGTCTCCAGATTTGGAATAGCTATCTCCTCTATTCTGACTGTTGCACCCAGAATCTTCAGATAATGCAAGGTTGTATGTTGGATCATTTAAAGAAGTCAACCTTGAGAACACGCAAATCTTCACTTTTATTTAAGACAGAATAGCATCCTCTTACAGTCCCAAAGGTAGCAGACTGAAGATCATTCCTGCAGCAGCGATTTAAGTTAACATTTTGCCTGTGCTCTACAAGAGCCTAGAAGAGCTCACACAGTCACTTACAGCTGTTCCTGGTGTCCTGCTGCAGTCTGAGCTTCACATACCAAGAAAGAAGGGGTTCGCTCAAGCCTGTGAGGACGGAGGTGAAACTCTCCTACCAAGGAAGGAACAGAGTGAGATAAACGGCAAAGCCATAAGAAAATCCCTTCATAGTGAGGCTGCCTGCTCCTGCTGCCTCCAGGTACAGGCAAGGAGCCCAGCAGCGTTGCTGGAGTCACCACAGAAGATTTGTCCATTCCCACCACCCCACTGACGGCCACTGCCAGATCTGCCAAAATCTGCCCTCCAGACAAAAGTCTCCAGTGCTCTTTCCCTGCACAGCCAGGGAGCAAAACTGTATGAGCAGTATCTGCAGGCTTCCCCACTGATGTCCTTAACCCACAGCCAAGAGCTGCCCTGTGCCAGCGTGTGTGGCATGCAGGTGTGCTCCAGGGAAGCCAGCTCTGGGTATGGAGATGAACTGCTTTGCCAGCATAAAATAATCAACGTGGTAAAGAAACCCACTGGGAGCTCAGTTACCACGTTTGAGCAAACGCTTCAAAGGCCCACCTACACCTATTGAACTACATTCTGGATTTATGCCTTATAGATTAAACAAGATTTTTGCATAGGTTTTTTGAGTTTATTCTAGTCGATTGGATGAAAAGCTCTAATAGCTACACCCATTTGTTCTATATATACACTACCAATTAGATCAAAATTAATGTTGTGCTAGAGCTATTGCTAGGCTCTTGGAAGATGTTATACTGCAGCTGTAAAAATTGCTATTTGCTCTTAAATTAGACCATCAGATTAGTGTCTTAGAAGTAACAGTTCCTATGCCTTGCAACGTTACATCCCAAATCCTGCGGCAATTTACTATCAAATAACAATAAGATTACTTCTTTCTGGCAACTCTGACTAACAAATTCCATTCAAATTATGCTTAAAAAGTACTACCCTGAAAATCACTTTTCTGAGCAGTTAAAAAAAAAGTAAATAAAAATGTCCCTTTTGACCAAAAGCCTTAGGCAAAATCAATAGTCTTGGCTTCTCTCCAGAAATTAAAGATGAAATATGTAATGGCTAAAAAACAGCTTCAAAAGCAGCCTGGTCCCAGTGGCTCTAATGGCAAATTCTCATCTCTCTTGGTTTTGTATTTCTACAATAAATTTATGAAACCTGTAATGTTAAACCAGAATTTGCCCCCTATAGGAAAAGAGTGTACATTCTTAACTCTTTTTTTCTTGTGAAAAACAAGCTAGGTCAGAATTCTTTGCAATGGCACCTTCTGCAGCACTGTACTTAGTAAATGACAGACACAATGCGTAGCTATAAGGAGTCTAAACAAACAAATGTGATATAGACGGATGAAGTGAAATGGGAAATACAGGGAAGAATTCAGTGTGACAAAACCACACCTCTTTAGTTCTAATCCCTTCTCTTCTCTGCAGTGTCCCAAATAGTCCTTATCAAAATATTTTATTCTCAAACTATGTTGTCTCTTATCTTTTTACACCATGTTTTTGTATTTGATCTTAATCTTCTTCTATTTAGCTTGTACCAGCCTCTGGCTTTTTCACATTTAAGGATTTTCTTTCTGCAGACTTTTCCCATTAGGTGCGGGAAATACTGAAGTATTTCTGTGGGTAAATAAGCACATAGGAGCTAATGTTATATGCGAGAGGAGAGGAAAGATATGGACGTTTTCACATGAATTCATTTTCCTAAAAATTAAAGACAAGTCATATAATTTTTTCTTCTAATGATATTTTCCATAGGATGAAGGCAAGCTGGGGGCAGTGAAGTTACACTGATTTACAGTAATGCAACACATCAGATTCCAGCCTGCTGTCTCAAGAGTGTGCCTCTAACTCCCATAAACAGCTCTGGAGCTCTTTGGAGGAAACAGTTACTTTATAATTTCACCACCAACAAGAAAGTCAACATCAGCTCTAGTGTTGCTAAATTATTCCCCCTCACAAAAGCAGCTGTAAAGGAACACTGTCATTACAGATCTGAAATACACCTTTTTCTTCTTTTGTTACAAATTCTCGTTTAAGATTGTAGATGAATATTCATTTGTATTACCCTGAAATACCATCGAATGTGCACTCAGTCGCAAATTCCTCATCAGGCAGTCAAGATTTCATATTTACTGTTGCCATGTGAGTTTCTTCTGGTGGAAGAGGAGCTCCGTATTTCAGAGCAGGGAGTGGGATAAATAAATATAAGAATAAAAAAACCCTTTTCTTTAGCAATTATATATTTGCTCTGACTGTGTCATGCTATGCGAAAAAAGCTGGTCTCTGAGTATGGCTCCACTGCCACAAAGATGCAATTGTAGAGCATGTAGGGAAAGACAGGCTATGTTCATCCTGGCTGCACATTTAACACAGAAAATCAAATTGAGACTTTAGTCTGGGATGTGTAGGCTCAGCAGGGACCTCAGATTCAGTTTAGGAGCTCATGCTGAAGCCCAAGCCACTGGCAGACCATTACTGCCATTACTTGTGTTAGCTAAGTAAGAAAACAGGATGTGTCCTAGTGCTTTAATCACATTTATATTTGAGATGGCAATTATTGTAGAGAACCATCTGCAAAAGCTGTTCAAAATATTTACAATGGGTGATGAGTTTTCAGGTTTATATTTCCAGGAACTTGGCCTTAGGTTTACTGATTTCATAATAACAGAGACCTCCTCCCACTTAGCCACCCTCACACCACACTGCCTATGTTTTCTAAATCAGATAGCAAATGAAGACACTGGGGTCAGGCATAGCTCAGAAAGAGGAAACAAATCTGCTCTAATGAATGCAGCCTGATATTTATTATTTTTTCTCTTGTCAAACACCCAAACAAACCCACACAGGATGTTTGCTTCCAACCAATGCAGACTGCAAGGTTTAATAAGCTTAAAGCTCCACGAATTGAGCCCTGCCGACTTTGCAGTGCTGCAGTTAAAACCCAAGTTTTAAAGGAGACAGAAATGGCCATAGGATATCTGATTATGTCCTGGATCAAAGTGAAATGGCAACACCTGAGTTTAGGCGATAATATCACCAAATGTTCTTAAGTGCTATGAGAACTGCTATTGTTGTTCTAGGGTCTCTTTGAACTGCTGAAGTGTTGCACTCCTGTACATTAGCACAAATGTACAGCTAATGTAGGCGTAAGCATTGAACACACTCAAGGTGAGACAGTGCGTCATATTCTTCAGACTTTTACGGTTGCTTTTTAAAACATCTGTAGTGTCTTGGCAAACTCAGTTAACAGTTGCTTTTGTTTTCCTTTCTTGTATGAAAAATGAATATAGAAGTGACAGAAATCGCGACACTGCATGAATTGTCTGTTTTAACAAGCCAATCTTAATCTTGTCAAATGTGTTTTGTAGGACTTAGTATTTCTTTAGATTTAATAGCATGGTTATTTGGACTGATCTGTTCTTAAAACATAGTCACATGCCAGTTCAGGGCAGGACTGCAACTCTAATCTCTCATGAATATGGTGAAATCTTGCACCACAGCCTAGGAGGGAAAAGACAAAATGAGTCAACCCCACGTCATTGCTCTTCCTGAAGCCAGCCCTTGGTGGTAAACCTACCTCCAGGACTCTTTTTCTTTGCTCACTGATGACCTTGCTCTCTAGTCCCTACAATATGGCCTCAAATTTGTGTTGCTCTCTGCAGTCCTGGCTGCATTGTTGCCCTGTCACTCCCAAATGTGCATCGGGCTGAAGCCATGAGGATAAAGGCTGTTGCTTTAGGAAAGCTCTATGTAAGCCATCCTCTCCAAGAAGAGAAGGCTCACAAAGTCTGTCTCAGAAGAGGCATGCTGCTTTGTTTATTTGTTTTGGCTTCTCCTGGCTTGGTTCGCCTGAGAACTGGCTCATAGGCTCTTAGCTCTTGGGAATCCAGCTGTCTCCTGATTACAACATTGGCTGTCCTCCTAATTTCCCAACATACTGTTTATCCTCTCTCTGCTGCTTTGGACAGCACACCCACTCCCTAGTTTGTTTTGCAGAGAGGTTCAGTACACAGAAAGAGAAATTCCCATCTGGACCATGAAAGAGCTGCCCTGGGAACTTCTGTCCCCAGTACCTATAAAGTCACCGCTTATGGCTGTTGTCACCCTATTACTTTTTGTACTTGCTATATGCATTTTAACAATCATGTGTTATCTTTGTATCTCAAATAGCCTTTACTTGAGAGAAACTTTAAGCCGAGGAAAGGGTTTGAAAGGATCACTCACAAAGCACTGAGCACTGAGTACTGAGGAGTCCCTAGATTTCAGCCCTGCGGTATAACAGGACTGAAGGATTTTTCAGTGAAAGGTAGCTCAAGAATTTGAGGATAATTCCCATCTCTGTATGTTACAATTTTTAACGCATACCCTCATGGAAGGTTGATGTGTCACTATGGCACTGCATGACGCCAGCTATTACTAGATTTTCTTCAGTGAAATTAACGTATTCCTATTGATGTGAGGTTAGCACAATATGATGGAAAACAAGGTACATGATCACTGATGTTCTGGTCAGCACTGTGATTTCTTTTAATAAAAGTCTGTTTTTATTAATTGATGTCAGCAACAAACTATTCAGTATTTCAGGATTTGTCTTCCAGCGCTTTGCATTTTGAGCACTCATAGCTAACTGTGCCAACTACATGTCAGTTCTGTCCTGTCATCATTTCACACTCACTTTGCATAAAAGTCGGCAGCTAAACAGTGGGATGGCAGGAAAGCACAGCCCCTTTGAAAATGTGTCCCTGCCTATTGCCCTGGCACCACCAGGCTGAAGGTGCTTGGTGAATGAAGCTCACAATGGCTATTGGGGCAGCGGGAGAGGTGGGATAGCCCCTTCTGCAGCTTCATCCTTCCTATACCTACAGTACCAGCAGCACTGGAAACAGCAGAGCGACTCCCCTCACCGTCTTCCTGAAGAACCTTCTCTCCTCAAAAGGCTTTTAACCAAAGCTCATCCAAAGGCAGTGAGCATCCAGCAAAGGTCATAGCAAGACAGAATATCCACATGGCAGCAGGTTCTGGTTTAGGCTATAAAGGCTGAAGCCATGAGATGACAACAGTATGCTATGACAAATGCCTTCCTCCAGAGCAAGACTCGGCGGTGCACAGACCCAGGTTACATGGACCATCATGTGTCAAATGCTGCTTAGAAAATCTGCCAGGATAGGCTGTCATGTTAGGAGCCACTGCAGGGTGGAATAAAGGTGTATGTATGCTGGGAAGTTAAAAACAAGTCCAAGCCTAATGACTGTTCTAGTGGTGACCTGGAGTCCACATGAAAGCAGGAAAAGCATGCTGAATGTGCTCACTGGTTGATTATCACTCACTGTCTAACACCGAATCAAAAAGATTGGTAAACCCTGCTGTGGTCTCAGGGACCAAATCAGCCAAACAAATAATTCCACTGCTTGTTGTTAACATGTCCCAGAACTGCGAAACAAAAGGTAAAAAGCAATATGTTGTTCCCCTCTCTAATTTTAAACGTAGTTCTGCAGACAAGATGCTCCTTACCACAGATTCGTTACAAAACAGCAACGTTAGAGAGGGAATGCAAAATAAAACCTCTACATCTTCCTGGGGAAATGCAATCCATTTCATACCCTTATTTTTTTCCCCCTTTTTGGCTTTTATGTAGGCAACTGGCACTGCAGAGTAAGCAGACATAACAGAACTATGGGCTATTGCCAAGCCATGGTTAAAAGAAGAAAGGCTGATGTGAGATTGAGCTGTGTCCCAGTTTACTGTGCAAGAGAGGGGAAGAATGACAGTGGAGGTGGGAAGAATTACTGTTGCTTTCATAAAAGACGGACAATTGCTTCTCAGAATGATGGAAAGATCCAGCTTAAATATAGTAATTAGTACAGAATGCAAATGAAAGTTTCTTTCATAACAAATAGCAATTACCAAAGAGGCCTGACTTTAGAAGCTAATGTGAGCTTGTAGTGAATAAAGAGCTTTGTAGCGGATGTACAGAGAGCAATTTAATCAGCCGAGGGATATAAGGGGCCATGGTCAGCTCCAGTCAGCATGGTGGAATATAAAGCACATATATTAAAATATCAATAAAGAAAACAATGAAGCCTTTCAAAATATCAGCTAAGAGTTAGTCACTGTGTATTTCTCCAGACTGCATGGTGCTGCCAAATCAAAACCTATTCATTCCACTCACCCAGGAAGTCAAAACGAAAAGAAATGCGTTGCCCATATACTGGAAATACAGAGAGGCCTGAAATCTTCCCTAAGGATAAGTCACCCAAAATTGCCCAGACCTCCAGGGACACAGTGTGGCGGGGGAACCATGTACAACACAGATTCTGTACCTGCAACAGAATTGAGCAAAAAGAAAGAAAAGCCATTCCACTTGAGAAACATTAGAAATGCAGGTATTTCTTAGGAGAGCAAAGAAAATTTGGCAGTGAGGAGAGGCCAAGATATAGGCAAGAAGGAGGCAAGGGCTTGCAGAAAGGGAGGAGGGGGATTAATCTTCAAGGGAAGAGAAGAATAATGAAGAAAGCGAAAACCAGATTCCCACAGAGGAGGATGGCGGTGCCCTCAAATGTTCCAAAATTCTGACAGTATGAATTAGTCTTGACCTGAGAGCTTTTGACTTGGTCCATCTGTCTCTTACTACTTATCAGCTATATATCATCTTCAAACACCTGCAGAAACATTAGTCCTAACATGAGCTTTCTCAGGTAGATTTGTAATCTTATTGTCCTCCCCTATAAACAAGACAGCAGAAAGATGAGAAATGAGACCAGACAGAAGGTCTTAAACTGTCTAAACAAGCTGTCAAGTGGTGTTTTCCCCAGTGTGAACTCATCCAGGCAAGCCATACTTTCTCCTCTGCATTTTCAGCATAAACTAACATATTGACCAACATTGCAATTAATAGCTGAGTTGGAGAGATCAGTATTTATAATACAAAGCTAAAGAGAAAACTTAATGGGAAGTATGAATCTGGCTGAAAGGAAGTACCAAAGAGGAGAGGGGAATGCCGATGCAGTGCAAGGGGTGTGTGACATGGGATTATTAGAGGCTGGATCATATGCAAGGAGAGTGGAAGTTTGAAGTCAACCCTCAACTGTCTAGCAACATCTCTGTGGTTTGAGGCCCATTACAATACTGTCTATGTGAGAGCTGCTGATGAGGAAGACTGACTTCCCAGCTTACAGCTGGGATGTGGGCAGCAGCGGAACTCACAATTTTCACCCAAGTGCTTTTAATATCTTATTGCTTTCATTGTGAGTTGACTTCATTTTCTTTTCATGCCACCAGCTGCTCCACACACAAGAACAGTCGGCTGTGAACTTTACTGATTTTCACTGCAGTTCCATGCCAGTGTTCCTGCAGGAGAAGATGGAGAAAGGAAAGTATCTTGTTAGGGAAGTATTTCTCTTCTGTCTGTCTTGGAAAGGTCCTCTTCAGATACAT
This sequence comes from Loriculus beryllinus, assembly GCA_039877255.1. Taxonomy (NCBI): domain Eukaryota; kingdom Metazoa; phylum Chordata; class Aves; order Psittaciformes; family Psittacidae; genus Loriculus; species Loriculus beryllinus. The sequence goes on from JBCJKH010048754.1 coordinate 34,101, forward strand.
TTTTCTGCATACATCTTAGCAGGCATAATACATCAGACCACTGGTCAACCTAGTCAACTTCCCTGTTTCCAAAGCAGCTAATGACTAAGTGATGTAGTTGTGTAATGATGTGCCAAGTGGTATCCTTCCCCAGAATATTCCCCAAAGTCCCCTCGTGTAACTTTCAGTATAGAGTGTTTTTCAGTATTCTTGTATTTAATAGCCTTCCATGGATTTTGTTCCCAATCATTTGTGCGGTAACACTTCGAACCAATGTAACCAGCTAGAACACTGTGCAGCTCACAGTCCCACATCTGAATTGCATCTTCTGTGAAGAACTGGCTCCTTCTGCAGTGAGCTCCAGGGATGGTTGTCTCATTTGCCCCTTCTTAGCTCTTTTATTGGAAGAGTCTGTAAACAGCCATTCCCTTCCTGTTCACCCTCTCCTTGTCACTAGAGCATTTCTCCCATATCCTACTGTTGTCATTTCTTTCTTGATCTGGAGAATCATTGCTCATACAGAAATTATTCCATACGTCTGATTATCTTCGTTGTCCTTCTTGCTATTGTCTCTCTGTCAGACACATCCCCTCCAAACTGAGACGGACAGATGTGAATACACATTTAGGATGCAGGCACAGCATGAGTTTCTGTGATGGCAACGTGCTGCTTTGCTCTGATCTTTATGCCTTTCCTAATAATCCCTAATTTTCAATGTGTTAGTGTGATCAATAACAAGAACTGTGATGATGTTTTCATGCAACAAACTGTTAGAAACCTAAAAGCTCATTCTTGAGGTAGCAATCACCTCAAATGCCATTATTTTAGACACGAAATTAGGACTGTTTTTTCCCATGTACAGCACTTCATGTTTCCCTACAATGAATTTCACTGGCCACTTCATCATCCCATCATTCATTTTTATAATGGCCTGCAGTTGTCACTATCAGTTTTGCATTCACTGCTCTGAGCAACTTGTTATGATCAGGGGAAATTGTCACCTCATTTTCTCTAGTTTTGGATCATTTAGGAACACATTGAACAGCAAAAGCATGCCACACAAATCCCCACAGGACTCCACTGATGACTTTCTTCCACTGTGAAAGCTGACCATTAATATGTGTCTTCTGTTTCTTTTTAATTGTCTGTGCACAGACCTTCCTCCTTACCCATGGCCATTCAGTGCTGCATGCTGCAACAGGTGATGGTCAGGGACCTTGTAAAAGCAACCTTAGAGAGAGTTATCAATTAAAAGAATCACCCTTGTGTATGTGCTTGTAAAGGGAAGTATGTAAGTAAATGTGGTTTTTTAGCATTCTTGGATGTGAAGCCACATCCCAAGGCAGTGAAGTTTCTAGCAGTGATTCATCAAATTTCAACAGCGAATCTCTCCCTTTCCTCACATGTGCAGCTTTACAGCTAAATAAATTCTGTAACTGCAGAACGAATCCCTGATCTTCAGAACTGTTTATGCTGGTTTGGGCACTTCCAAAGAGCTGCTGTCATAGGAAATGCAAGAATCAACTGTGAAATAACTGGGAAAAGGTGCCGTAATCTGCAAATAAAACAAAGTTTTATGCCAAAGTTGATATTTAGCATTTCAGTTTGAATTTAGCGTTCCTATTTGGCAAAACACTGTATATTTGCAGTTATTCAAACATACATACTTGAATACATACGTCACAGCCTTCTTACTGCATTGAGAGTGGTTCATTCTTATTTGTATTAACTGTTTTCTTGTATTAGTTCAATAAAACCATTGCAAAGTCTGGGTTCATGTATTTTAATCTACTACCTCTTCTTATCCAACTTTGGGCAGATTGCAAGTAAAAGCAATACATCAGTTTTCTAAAGTACATAAAGGGCATATCTGAACTTGTCCTAGCACTCTGAGGATTTTAAAGCCAGTAGCCGTTAAATTCTAGGGCCCAGATTCTTCCCGTTACTTAGAGTGGAAAACAAGCTTTTCTGTTTCTTCCAGTGCCAACTGGCTGCCCCATTGTGAGTGAACCAGGCACTGACCTGAACTAGCTGAATAAACTAAAATGAAAAAATAATCCCTTTACTGTCAGAAAAGACTGCTCTTGACAGTATTTATTTGGCACCACAGAGAGTCAGCAACCATCCACCAGCTCAGCAGCCTGCTTTTTGTTTATGTTGGCATCAAAAATGTGCTACTTTACATTATCACCTGATAATCTAGTCTGGCACTGTGGCATAATTCTTTAAAAACTGTTCCTTAAACTTTAACTTTCCATTGATTCTTAAATTCTGTTTTAATGAAAAAAAATTAAGGAATCAGCTTCTGTAGTAGACACCAAATTACATCTACTGTGAAATCTCCAGTATTGCATGCTGAGTGGATACACTTTGCAAATGTGTAGAGAACATGTCAGGTGTATGAAGAATTTTTGCGAAGTAAAATAGGCCCGAGGAGCTTAAACAGCTGTTTACGTTCATCCATCAAAAAACCAGCCACCTCTGATGCTGTGATAGCTCTGTGTCCCCAGGACTGCCATCTCTGACTATATAGTGAGATGCTCCTGCAGGGTTGGAAGTATCACAGCAAATGTGATTTGGTTGAACAAAGCATCTCCTCCCTTTCATGCAAGCACCTTGGCAGCAAGTCTGAAAAAGTGGCTGCCAGCACAGCATGTGTGGCTGAGGATCAGGGTTGCACCCCAGCAAGACCCATCAGATTCAACTTTGGAGGGCTCACATGCATCAAAAGGACATTTGCTTCCACCACTTCTGCTGTTAAAGGCTCCCATTACATCCTGTAAAACTGGAATAAAACCATTGTAGTGAGAGGTAGCAGAAAGGTACATAAACTTGACAGAAAACACAGAAAAGTGCTTTTCACTGCTTGTTTCAGGGAAGAGAACACTTAAAAAATATTCTTGCTTTAAATGAGTGCTGAGCAAGACCAGCAGAGGTGATGACTGGACATGGCGCACTCTCAGGTAAGTTTAAAAGCATGCCATTGCTTACAGTCCTCCACCACGGTATTTAAATATTTTATCTCTTTCCTGCACTCAGGATTATGTATTAGGAGAAGGAAAGAAGGATCTGGAAGATTGTTTTCCTGTGTTCTTGTTAAGCTTCTCTCTCTCAAGCCTGATGCCCATATGGCCTGTTAATAATACAACACCATAATTTAGCACAATTTGCTTTCACATAAATCCCAAAGTAAGCACGGTCTAGGATAATGCTCACTTAATATGAACATGGCCCAAAGGGAGCCAACAAGCAAGCCAAACTATGAATGTGCAAAGATGGAGGAAAAATATAAGCTACTCCAAGCACCTCAGAAGTTTTCATCATCATTATTACTATTCTGTTGAGCTTTCATCCTGACAGCTTAAATGAAAAAGGATTAGATCTTTATATTCCTCTGCAGTGCCCGTGATTTCCAGTTAGGTGAAAGTTTTAATCAGAATGATAAGGGGGTTATTTCTTAGAAAAAGTTTGTCATTTCATTCTAACAGAATTCAGGAGCATGCTGCAAGTCAACTGGTGATGATTTGTTAGCATGAAAAAGAAAAACTAAATGGAAATAAAGAAACAAAGAAAGAAAATGAAGGAGCTAAGGAGCTGGACAAGAAGTTTAGCTTTGTGTAGCAAAGCCAGGAGCAAACTAAGAAGACTTCATAGAAAGGATTGTCACTAGCATATAGATACAGAGCTTACAGGTGCCAGGTCAGCTGAAGGGGACAGGTACAACTCCCTTGGTTAATGCAGAGGGCACCCAGCAGTGCGATGGCTGCTTGTTGGGTGGCACAGATGGAGGAAAGAGGATCACTGGGTAATGCTCATGTGACAATTGTAACCCTGGACACTGTCCCATATTTACTGTGACTTTGGGCTTTCAGACACAGGCATTATTTCTTCTTCTGAAAGCATAAGGAAATATAATGAGCCAAAAAAGTGTGAGAGACGCTGGGACTAGAGAAAAACTCTGTCATCTCCACTGTGTCCTAACTCTGATTAAACTTGCATTTTCATTAGTAACCACAGCACTTGTTCACACAGACCCAAGATCAAGTTCCGGCCTCATATTATCAGCCACTTTAAAGAGGGTAATGTCCTTAAGGAATAATTGATC
>JBCJKH010048755.1:0-11166 GCA_039877255.1 Loriculus beryllinus
GAACCGCCTGTTTGCCTCCCCCCCCCCCCCCCCTCAAGGCTGTGTGTCCCGAGCAGGATGGGATGGAGACAGGGATGGGGTCCTGCATCCTATGGTAGGGATGGGAAGCAGGATGGGGAGTGGGAATTTCGCGTGATGCTGCTTGGAGAACATTTCTATGGTTCACGGAGCAGCGAGCGGCTGCGCCCCCCCCGTTCCCCCCCGCGGGTGCACATGGTGGGGGCGGTTTGTGGGAACCCACATCCCAGGGGCAGCCCCGGCTCCCGCTGCCGGGTGAGAGCCGGGGATACGTGGGGGGGTCCCGAGAGAAGAGCTTGGCTGGGTGCGGAGCTGGGGCTCAGCCACTTCGGGGGAGGGGTGGGGGGGGATTGCCCAGCGTGCAGACCCCCGAAACAGGGGGATCCCAAAGAGCCCAACTGCTCCTGAGGGCAAAGGGAACGGCGACCACAATGGGTGCAGAGCAGGGGGTAGGAAAGGGACGGGGCATGGGGGGTTCCTGCCCCCCCCCCCCTCTGGGTACGGGGACCCCCACCTCGGGGCTCTGAGGGTTATTTGAGGGTGCAGCCAGGGGTCGCGAGTATGTGGCTCCCGCCCGGCCCTGCACCCATAGAGCAGCACCGCAATAACCGGGGGGGACCCCCGGGGGGGGCCGCTGCACCCCAATAGTGTGTACCCCTCGAGGGCAGCACCCGGGGGGGCGAGAGGGCGGGGAGAGAGCGGGGTTTGCAGCCAGGCTGGGACAGGCAGGGAACGGGAGGAAAAGGGAAGGAACTGGCAGGGAACGGGCAGGAACGGGAGGAAACGGGGAGGAACGGGCCGGGAGCTGGAGGGAGCGGGCAGGGACCGGCGCGCCCGGGCGGAAGCGATGGCCCCTGCATAGCTTCAGACGGCGCTGTGTCATGGCTGCCTATTGACCAATCAAAACCGGTATCCATCTATAGAGCCCGCCCTCTATAGCGCTCTGGCCAATCGACGCACGCAGATGGGCGGGGCGAGGCGGTGGCGCTGAAGCCCCCGCGGGGTGAGGGCAGCGCCGTGGGGCCTCATGGCGCTGCGGAGGGCGCTGAGCGCGGCGGGGCGCAGGTTGGGGCACCCGGGGGTGCGGGGGCTCCAAGAGGGGTGCAGGGACCCCGGTATAGCGGTAGTGTGTGGGAAGGGGGGGCACGGGCAGTGGGGGTGTCTCCTTCTAACGGGGGTGCACAGGGAAAAGGGGGCTGCCCCAGTGCCTTTGGGGGGATGCACCCCAAAACGGAGGAGAGGGGGTGCATGGAGGGGGCTGCACCTTCAGGACGAGCTTTGGGGGGGGGGGGGAGGGGGGTGCACCCCTGCATTCTGCTGCCTGCCCCGGGCATGGTGGGGTGCAACCTGCACCCCTGGCTTCTGAGGGGGCAGAGGGAAGGGTTTGCGCTCAGGGTCCGGTGGGAGCCCCGTCGGGTCTGTGGGGTGCACAAAGAGCGGTCTTGGGGGGGGGGTGGGTGGGATGAATGTGCATGGTTGGGTATCCCTGCACCCCGTCTGTCCCATAGCGGGGTGCGGATGGGGTGCCCCCCACCGCTGCACCCCTTCTCCTTGCTGCCTGCCCCGTCCCAGGTGTGCGCAGCGCCTCTGCTCCGCGGCGTGGGGTGACACCGTCTTCGCCTTGTCCTCCGGCCACGGCCGCTGCGGGGTGGCCGTGATCCGGACCAGCGGCCCCGGCAGCCGCGGAGCCCTGCAGAGCCTCACCGGCCGCCCCGCGCTGCCCCCGCCCCGCGTCCTGGCCCTGCGGAGCATCCGCGACCCCGCCACCGGGGAGCCCCTCGACCGCGGCCTCGTCGTCTGGTTCCGAGGTGAGCTGAGCCCCGGCGCTCGGGGAGGGGGGGCTCGGTGCCCGCTGGGGTGCTCAGTGCGCACCGAGGGGTCTTAGGGCTCAGTGGAGGGGGCTCGGTGCCTGCTGGGGGGTCTTGGTGCCCAGCACTGCCACGGCTCAGCCCCTTTTGGTTTCCCCAGCACCATGTAGAGGGCTGACTGCAGATGTCAGTGGGGCTGGTCCTGGTGACCTCTTTGCACCAATCCTCTACAGCTCCAGCACAGCTGGTTACTGAGGGGGGGGGGGGGAAGGTCTCCCTTGAGCCTCCCCCCCCAAAACCCCCTGTGAGGTCAAAGCGTGCCATGGGGCAGGAGGGGATGGGGTGCACCAGAGCCCACCCAAGCATCATCCCGGCTCTGCAGGACCCCAGAGCTTCACCGGGGAGGACTGCGCCGAGCTGCACGTGCACGGTGGGCCGGCGGTGGTGAGCGGGGTGCTGCGGGCGCTGGGTGAGGCTCCCCCCCCGTCCGTCCTTTCCCTGCTGTCCCTCGGGGGGGGGGTGCCCCCAGCTCGGGGCTCACCGTGGGGCCGGCAGGGAGCCTGCCCGGGCTGCGTCCCGCCGAGCCCGGGGAGTTCACGCGCCGAGCGTTCCGGCGTGGGAAACTGGACCTGACGGCGGCCGAGGGGTTGGGGGACCTCATCCGTGCTGAGACCGAGGCGCAGCGGCGGCAGGCGCTGAGGCAGATGGAGGGGGAGCTGGGCCGGCTCTACCAGCGCTGGAGCGAAACCCTCACCCAGGTAGAGGTCTTGGGGTGCAGGCTCCCATCCGCCCGCCTGCATCCCACCGTGGGGACAGGGCGCTGGGGTGTCCCCACGGAGCAGCCTCTTCCCTGCTCCGCAGGCTCTCGCCCACCTTGAAGCCTACATTGACTTCAGTGAGGATGACAACGTGGAGGAAGAGGTCTTGTCCCAAGGTGAGGGGTCACAGGGGAACGAGGCCGGGGCTGGGACACCCCATCCGTGTTCTTCTCAACGTGATTCCTGGTCTCTCCCTGCAGTGGATGCCACCGTGCGGGCGCTGGAGCAGGAGATTGGTTCCCACCTCCAGGATGGGCGCCGTGGGGAGCTGCTGCGGGGGGGTGTCCGCGCTGTCATCGCCGGCCCCCCCAATGTGGGCAAGAGCAGCCTGCTCAACCTGCTGTGTGAGTGGGGCGCGGGGGACGAGGGTCCCCCACTGTGGGCTCAGCAGCCACCAGCGGTCCCCCATTCCGGGGGGGTCTGGGGGGGTTTCCCTGTTATAACCCCCTGAGCCCTGCATCGTGTTTCGTGTGTGTCCCCAGGCCAGCGTCCAGCAGCCATCGTGTCGCCGGTGGCAGGGACAACGCGGGACGTGGTGGAGGTGACCCTGAACGTTGGTGGTTACCCGCTGGTGCTGAGCGACACTGCCGGGCTCCGCGATGCCACCGACCCCGTTGAGCAGGAGGGGGTCAGCCGTGCACGGGACCGGTGAGGATGGGGGCGTCCGGGCTGGGCTTACCCCCTAAACCCGACCACAGGGGCTGGGGGTGGCTCTGAGGGGGCAGGATGTGGCCCCTTGCTCTACCTTGTTGTCTGTGTCCCCCTCTGAGGCTGCGGGAAGCAGACCTGGTGCTGGCTGTGCTGGACGCCGCGGCAGTGCCCACCGAGCCGGCGGGGCTGGGGGCTGCGCTGGGGTCCCTGCAGCCCCCCACCACCACCCCCTGCATCCTGGTGCTCAACAAGGCCGACCTCCTGAAGGGAAACGGGGGGTCCCTGCGTGCTGCCTGCGCCCAGGGGCACCCCCTGCCCCCCGTCACCTTCCTCTCCTGCAAGACGGGCGAGGGGCTCGACCACCTCCTGGAGCTGCTGGCGCGGGAGCTGGCGCGGCTGTGAGTGCGGGGGGCATGTGGGGGGACCGCCCGACCCCGGCCGGCTCCAGTGGGTGCTCCAATCCCTTTATCCCCCTGCCCAAGGTGTGGAGACCCCCTCTCGGGCTCGCCCAGCCTGACACAGAGCCGGCACAGCCTCCACCTGCGGCAGTGCGTCGCGGCGCTGGCGCGGTACAGCCGGGAGCGCCACAGCGACCTGGGGCTGGCGGCCGAGAGGCTGCGGCTGGCGCGGAGGCACCTCGGCAGCATCACCGGGCACGTGAGCACCGAGGATGTCCTCGACATCATCTTCAGGGACTTCTGTGTCGGCAAGTGATGGGCACGATGCAGCGGTCCCTGGCTGCGGTGCTGCCAGCTGTGGGGCCGCCGGTGTTGAGGACCTGCGCTCTGTCCAGTGCAGAGGAGCTCATGGCTCCGTCCTGGCATTAAACCGTGGTGCCTTTTGTGGCTCTGGCATCCTTCCCCGTCCCTTGTCCCTGGTGGCTGCAGAGCTCGGCGTTCCCATGCCGGGCTGTGGTGTTTTCCTGACGGGGGGGAGCGTGTCCCGAGCCCCAGACATGGAAAAAAACACTGGGAGAGGCCCCGTTTCCTGGCCGGGAGGATAAACAAGGAGCTGGAGTGGCTGGAAGGGAAAAGCCATCTCAGGCATTCCCCCTGGCTCATCCCATGGCGTGGCAAATGTGGGGCTCGGCATCCTGGTGGGGTCCATCCCTGCACCCCAAATACCCCCCCAGCCCTGGGAATTAGCGAAGGAATCTGAGAGCGCCCTGGGTTCAGCTCCAGCCCCCGGGGTTCCCCCAGCTCTTGCACCCAAGTGGTAGCTTTGGGCTCTGCATCCCCAAAGATGGGGTGCTGCCTGGGGTCCTCCTGCTCTCCCACCCCTCCTCTGGGGCTCCCAAGCTCCGCAAGTGCCTGGTGCTACCAGTTTATTTGTAGTGGGGCTCCAGGAGATCCTCTGGGCAGTGAGCTGGTCCCCCAGTAGCTGGGACATGAGGGGAGCCCCTCCATCACCCCAATTCCCACCCTGGGTGCTGAGCATGGATGGGGGTATCAGGTGCTGTCCCCATCCTTGAGGGGTGGAACACAGCAGGAGCACGTTGCCACCTGTATCACAGGATGGATCCGGTTTGGGGGATCCATGTGGGACTTTGGGGACCCGAATGTGAGCTGGGGGTGCTGGCTGGGCATGGAGATGGGAATGCACCATGCCTGGGAGCTGTGCGTGCTGGCAGGGGATGGCGTGCGGGCAGCCCGGCCGGCAGGAAAGGCTCTTTCAACAGGAAGGAGTGGGAAGCACGGCCATAAATCAGCGAGTGGCAGGCGGAGATTCATCACGGCCCCGGTGTGGCCTGGGGGACCGAGGGGGCTCCGTGGCAGGATGAGGCTGCCAAGAGCTTCCCGCTCGCTCGGCCTTGCACGCTTCCCGCCCCCAAGGAGAATGTGAAGCCGGGACGGGATGTTCCCACTCCCCATCCCGGCCGTGGCCTCTGTATCCCGCTCGCAGGCATCCAGACACTCGTGTGGCGAGCAGTGTTGGTGCTCAGGGCCGGCTCTATTTACAGCTGCCAAGTACATGCAGTGGGGAGGTGAACATGTGGGATGGGATGAGCGCAGGGATACGGGGAAAGGGACAGGGAAGGGTGGCCCCGGCTCCCGCTGCACTGGGGTTGGGATGGCCAAGGGCTCCCTGCTCACTCCCGGCCGGGATTTGCCATCTGTGCTGCGGGAAGCGCTGCCTGGGCTGGTCCCGGAGCCCCTCGCTGCTGTAATCCATGTGCTGCTCTGCTGTTAGCCGCTGCGGAGAGGGCAGGATCAGACCCTGGTGCTGCTCCCCCCCCCCCCAATATCCCCCCAGTCCAGTGAGGTCCCGCGCCAGCCCCCCTCACCTGGGGATCTTGAGGGTGGACGTGTACTGCTCCATGATCTTCTGCACCGAGCGCTGGATCTCCTCCGTGTTGATCTTGCCTGGTGGAATGGAGCAGCCGTGAGCCGGGCTGGGTGCCAGCAGGGAGAGGGGCCCACAGGGTCCCACAGTGCTTTCCCCCCCCCCCTCAACTCACCCATATTCCCAAAAATGCCCTGGTCCCTCAGAGCATCCACGAAGGTGCTTGTGCTGGCGAAGGGGCCCGGCCGCACGCGGGAGCCTGTGATGTCGAAGAAGGTGTCCATCTGTGGAGGAGAGTGGATGGAGGCCATCAGTGCATGTCCCTGCTGCCACAGCACCCAGGGGTGAAGGGGACCTGGGGGTGCTGCAACCTCGTGTCCTTGCCCAGCGTGCAGGGAGAAAGGCGGTCACACACAGCAAAGATCCCCGGCTGCTGGGGCATGTCCCCAGCATCTCCCTCACCTTGGAGCCCATGCAGATGCTGAGCTGGTCCTTGAAGTACCAAGCCTGCGCGGCCGCTTTGCTCTTCTCCTCCAGCTCCTTGCTGAGCTGCTCCTTCTCTGCCAGCAGCTTCTTCTTCTCCTCCTGGCCTCCCTTGACCTGCTTCTCGCTGCCCTGCAGCCGCTTCTCCAGCTCCTGCTTCTCCCTGGAGCAGTTCTGCTGACACTGGCTCAGGCTCGCCTCGCACACGCTCTTCCCCACATACTTGGTATCCCGGTCCTGCTGCCAGAGGAACAGCCTCTCGGTGCGCTGTGTCAGCCAGTTGAGCTGGTCGTGGACCGCGGTGCAGCTGTAGGGGCTGAGCATCTCTTTGATGCGCTGGAAGGAGTAACTGACATCGGACCTCAGGGTGCTGCACTCCTGCTTGTGCAGCTCCAGGTTGTGCCGGGTGGACTCGAGGAGGCTCTGGCTGCTGCGCAGCTCCTGCTGGCAGCTCTCCTGCTCCACCTTGGCTTTACCCAGCAAAGCCCCCTCTTTGCGGCAGTTCTCCTCCTGCTCCTTCTTGGCCTGGGCTGCCTGGTCCAGTTGGCTCCGCAGCAGCACCTTATCAGCTGCAAGGGGGATGTGTGGGGTTGGGGTGTGTGGTTCTCCCCACACATCCCCCCCCCCCCCAAATCCCACCCCACACCTCGGGGGAACCCCCGTGGGTGCTGTCACCCTGCAGCCCCACCTGCGCAGCCTGCAGTGGGTCCCTGAGGGGTGCAGGGAGTACCCAGGGTGTTGGGAAGGGGGTGCCCAGAGTGGGGGGGGGGGGTGTCCTTACTGCTGCAGCTGGCATTGATGAGGCCGATGGTCATGTGGCACTCGTCCAGCTTCGTCTTCTGGTAGAAGATGATCTTCATCATCTCCTGCAGCTGAAGAAGGGCGAGGAAGAGGAGGGGGGGTTAAAACATATCCCCTGACCCCCCCAGCGCTTCCCCCTCCCCAGGCACTGCTGAGAGCACTGGGGGCTGCTGGGGCCGGGGAGGATGAGGAAGAAAAGAAAGAGGATAAGGAGCAGGATGAGGATGAGGAGGGTTTCAAGATTGGAACCCACTAGAGCAGCAGCTGAACCCCCCCCCTCCCCCCCCGGGGGACTTGTGGAGGGTGATTTGGCATTGCCAGAGGCTCTTCCCCCAGCACCCTGCCATCCATCCCTTCTGCATCTTGTGGGGCTTGATGCTTGTGGGTCCTTGCAATACCCATGTGTGTCTCGCTGCTCCTGGTACCCAACGGGGGGCTTTGCCATCCCTCCCCAGGGATGTGCGCTCACCTTGGGGATGGGGTTGGGAGTCTGGGAGCTGTTGCACTTCTCCAGCTCCCGTTGCACCTTCTGGGCGAGGGCCTGCAGGCTCTGCTTCTCCTTGAGGGTGGCATTGAGCGTGCGGGTCAGGTTGATGTTCCTTTCGCCAAGGGCAATGATCTTGCTGTAGCGATCCTGGAGCTGCTCCTCCAGCAGCCGGAGGTGCGTGTCGGTGCCCGCCTGCGCGTTGCCATACACCATGAACAGCACCAGCCCCAGGATGATGAGGAACTGGATGAGGGAGGTGAAGAGGAAGATGTACTTCACGTAAAACCCGCAGTCCCGCTTGGGCATCACTTCCTTGGCCTCCAGACCGAACTTGGCCATGGGGTAGCTGCTCTTCTCCATCCCACTGGTGCTCTGCTCACCCCAAGCCCGGGGCAGCCCCTTTTTTGCCAAGCCGGGGAGGAGCGTTCTCCCGATGCTGTGTTTATATTGCTCCCGTGAATATTTCCTTCTGCCGGGCTCCTTCCTGCCTCTCCGGATGCTCCCGACCTGCCGCGTTATCACGATGCAGCTTCTGTTTGCGAGAGGACAATTGTTGCAGTTGCTAACGGGCAGGGATCGGTTCTTATCCCAAAATAGCCCCCAACGCAGCCGGGATACGCCGGGATGGGTCCCCAGGGCAGGCAGGGTGGGATGTGGCTGCCAGCAGTTGCTTGGGGGGGGGGGGGTGATGGAGGAGGATCCTGAGCTGGGTTGGTCCCGGTGCTGTGTCCTTGTGGTGGATGGTGGCACACGGGTCACCGCTGGGTTGGGGGCACACAGGGGCTGATGCTCTGTGTCCTCTCCTGCACCTCACAGGCAACTTGTGGCCAGGGGAAGGATGGGGCCAGACCCTGGATCGTAGGTAGGGTGGCCCTGGGCTGGGGTGGGAGCCTGTGGCCGTGGCACCCATGGGTGCTGTCACGCTGTAGAGCCACCATCCAGCTGCAGGGCCTGGGAAGCTGCTCCTGGTCCCTACGCAGGGACATCTCTGCTGGGCAGAGCAGCTGATGGAGAGGAGCAAGGGGCAAATCCAGACCTGTCCGTGCCCATGGACGTGGCCAGATCTCCAGTCTGCTGAGGAAGCCAAGCCAAGCTCCATGTGGAGCACTGGTGGCCCTGGCCCCACATGAGGATAAACCCCCACTGCTGCCACGGTGGCTTAGCCCAGCTGAGCAGCAATGGAAGGAGCCAGAGGGTTGGTGCTGTCTCCTCTGTCCTCTTCCAAACCGGGGGTGCCCACTGAGGGGAGAGCCTGCGGGTGCGGGCTGGCTTGGGGACAGGTTGGGGACATTGAGGGGTGGTCCTCGATGCAGGGAAAAGGGGTGGCACCAGGGCGGGGGTTTGGGGGGGATGTTGCCTGTCCAACCCTCAGCACCCACAACCACAGATGGGGGGTCTGGGTTGAGCTGGACCATGGTGGGGTCCCAGCCACGGGCATTTCCAGCCTGTGCCCACCCCTCGGGAGCGCTGGGATGTGCCCGGACCCCCCCAGGCTCGGCAGGATGCCTGGCCAGGGCTGTGCCGGCGCTGACCCCGAGCCGCTCACTGCTTCCTGCCTCCCGGCTGCGCCGCGCTCCCTGGGGACCGGGAAGTGTCTGCGATGGCCGGGATGGTGTCAGGCCTGGATCCATTCACGGCTACTGCCGTTTCCTTCCTGAGCTGCAAATAACGGTGAGTCACCCCCGGCCCCCCTGGTCCCGCTGCCGGGGCTCGGCCAGACCCCTGGCACCGCGGCCAGTTGGATGCTCCAGCAGCATCCCAAGGACTCCCACAGCCTCCCGCGCTCACCAGTGCCCCCCATCGGGCACCCCCAGTGCTGCAGACCCTCCGTCTGCCCCATATTCCAATTAGTTCCCCATTGTAATTAACCCTTCCCATTGGAAATGATGAGAATGGCTGTGCCTGCTTGTCCTCCCCATCCCAAATCACTGCGGGGCTGAGGTTCTTTGGCACTGCCGGATTCAGGGTGCGGGAATGGGGCTGGTCCTTCAATCGCAGGCTCTGCAGCCCTTCCCTGGAAAGCCGGGGGGCACAGGGGTGATGTCCCATGGGAAGTGCAGCAGGACGGGGCCGGATGCCTGTGTTCAGCCTGCCTGCCCTCTGCACAGGATATCGTGGCGGCGGCGGCAGCAGGAAAATCGGCAACTTTCCTGGAAACCTTCTTCAAAGCAGATCAAAGATCCTGGGAAGCGGCTGCAAAACAGCAGCAGGCGCTGGTCCCCCATTCCCACCTCCTTGTGTCACTGGCAGGGGACCCCCAGTGTGACTTTGGGGTTCCTTGTAACGCCAGCGGTGGCAGAGCCCAGTTAAAGCCCTGGGGTTTGTGTGGTGCTGGAGCAGGGCTCGGGGGGAGCATCTCAGGGAGCAGAGCAGCCTTTATTGCCCAAACCCCTGCCCAGTCTTCCCAGTTTCTGGAATGCACTGGGAACGTGGTGTTAACTCTGGAGCTGACTAAAGCAGCTCAAAGGAGTCAGTGGTTGAGCTAAAGCTCTGCCCCAAAAGCTGGGTGATCCCATGCTCCGGTCCTGCTGTGGTGGTGGCACTGGGACACACAACAGGATCAGGATGTGCGGTGGCATGGGGACACGGTGGGATCAGGAAACACAACAGATTCATGACAGGCAGCTGGATCAGGACGTGGCGGCTTTGGGATACAGTGGGATCATCGTGTCACATGGCAGGATCACAACAGGCAGCTGGATCAGGATAGGTGGCTGGATTGGGACACACGGCGGGGTCAGGACACGCGGTGACCATCACTCCCCTTCATCTGGATGCGCTGGTGCTGGTCAGAAGTGGCCGGGGCTGAGCAGCTGCTGGGTCCCAGTGCTAAAGGGAGCTGTGAGACTGGCAATGATGGGCTCAGCGGGCAGGGGGGGCCCAGCCCCAAACCCCCATCAGGAAGGGGGTCTGAGGGCTGCGGCGCTTCAGCCCTTCCTGCAAGAGATGGGAAGGCAGCGAGTGAGTCCCTGCACACCTCAGGTGCTGCACCCCGGGGACACGCTGACATTGGCACATCACTGTGGGTGAATCCCCCCCCCCAAGGGCTGTATGTCCTCCCCCCGGCCATGCAGCAATACCGGGGCGGGGGGCACCTGCGCCCGGTCGCTCGGTTCCTCGCCTGCCGCCGCAGAGCATCCACCTGAGCCACGTAATCCTTCCTGCAGGGACATGGAGCACGTGAAGGGGTGCCCCTGCCCACGGTCCCCATGGGTCAGGCCGGTTCGGGGTGATGGGATGCGCAGAGGTCCCCAGCCCGTGCTGGGGGACAGGGACCTTACAGGGTGGCCTCGAGTTCTCTGTGCCGGGCCTCGCAGCGCTCCCTGCGTGCCCGCAGCGCTCGCTGCTGCTCCATCGCCTGCTCCAGCTGCTGCCGCAGCCCCAGCGCCTGCTCCTCGCCCCGCGCCAGCTCCCCTGCGATGGGGACAGCATCGTCACCCCAAACCCTGCACCCCGCAACGCCCGTTGTCCCCAGTGGGGGTGTGATGGGGAGCCTGTGCCCACCGTTCCCATGGGACATCGCTCACCTTCCAGAGCCGCTTTGCCACGGGCAAGCTCATCCCGCTCCCGCTGCAGGACCAGCACCTCTTCCCCCAGCACTGTTGCATTGGCCGCCAGCCTGGCCTGGGGACAAGGGTGAGCAGTGTCCTGCCCCTTCTCATCGCCACCCCATGTCCCCAGGTTGTCCCCATGCTCCCGGTGGCCTGGGAGCCATGTTTGTTGAAGGAGTAGGGATGAGGATGTGGGGCAATCCCTCTTCCCTGTGGGGATGGCTCTGCCTGAGCCTGGGGAGGATGCTGGAGCACACAGCCCCAGG
>JBCJKH010048756.1:0-11737 GCA_039877255.1 Loriculus beryllinus
TGACTGTTAATTCTTGAGCAAGAAACATTTTTTTTTGTCTTGATGAGACTCACAGATCTACAAAAAAAAAAAAAAAAGCCAAAAACCCAAAAAAAAAGAAATTTCTTGATATATCTGCTGCGCTCTGCAACCAGTGTTGCCTGCCTCGTGGCAGTCAGATCAACTCCTTTACGAAAAAGCCTATCCATGTCAACCACAAGAATAGTTTCATGTTAATTCTTTGCCACTGGAGTCGATTTTACTATGAGCAACGTAATGGCTGGTAACCTTTTAATTATTTGGTTGATGTGGAAAATTGGTGATGTAACATTGTTTCTAGATCTTTTTTCATTGCCTTTTTCATTCTGGTATTAGGTTAATCACTTTGAAGCTATAGTTATGCTGTAACATTTAGCATGGCTTCACACCAAGTTAGTGTAGCCAATGAGGGGAAAAAAAAAAAGTGGTGACAGCAGTTGTCCCAATGTGACAACTGCATTGCTCAGAACTTTTTCTTCTTACACCTAGACTATAAAATGGGGAGGGGAAAATGTGACAAACAAGTGGTTTTCATTTTCACATATGTTCCTCACATCTGATGTTTGACAGTTCTGTCTCTGGGTGGGATAAAGAACACTTAGTTTTCAGTAATAGGAATTTAAAAGATTTAAAACAAATATGCAAAAATTTGCTATGCCAGGATGCCTGGAGCATAATAGACTGTATTTGGTGTGCTTGTTTTGTTTCTTTGGTAGAGCTTATTAGATAAACTTCTAACACTTTCCTTCTACTGCATCCCAGTGAAGTGGAAGTCAACGAAATCACACAGTACTTGTGAGTGCCACTGCACCAAGATAACTTGCTGGTTTTCTGCTCGTTCACAGTTCTACTTGAAAGCGAGAATTGTCTTAGCTCTTTATCCATTATACAGGAAATCTTAACATTAGAAGCAGGGTTTAATTATAAAAGAAACTACTGGTTAGTCAAATACAATTCTGAGGTATCTCTGTTCCAGAATAAACATTTGTTTAAAGACTTCAAGAACCGCATCAGTAAATACTGTATTTAAATGAAAATTGGTAACTTGAATGTGTGTAATTTTTTTGGAACCTGTCTAAAAACCAAATACCCCTGCAAAACAGATACAGCCCACCCTATACTATTTAAATATTTTGCTGTTTTATTTTATAGAAATTATTTTGCTGAATTCACAAATAGAATTTGATTTAAGAAGAATGTTTTGTCCTGTGGTGTGTGTTGTTGGGGTTTTTTTTGTTTGGTTTTGTTTTTGGCTTTTTTTTAATGGACTGCACAGAAACGTGAATTCTGTGCAGTGGCACTATGCTGAATTCTGGAACAACAGTCACATTGAGATTCTGTGCACAAAACCAAAATTGGCCCTTAAGAATAAAATAATCAGGACAATTACACTGTAAAAGTTTCTTAATGTGATTTATCTTGTACTTTTTGTATGTTTTTATATATACATACATATATTTAATGAGCACAAGCTTGATGGTGTTTTTTGCGGAAAAAAAATGATAGAAAAAAAGCTGTTTATCAAATTAAAGGTCTGTAGTTTTGAACTGGACAAAGGGGAATTCGGTTGCAAGTGCATTCTTATGCACTTAGTGTAACAAGGAAGGGACACAGAAGGTTTTTGAATATGCTGTGTTTCAATGATCTCTTTTATGCTTCCGTGTTTCCCTTGTGCTCAAGTTAATTCAGATTTTTTTTTTTCATAGTTTTTTAGTAATACCATTTTACCTGGGCTTAGTAAATCTGGATGAAGCATTGCCACTTATGTTTGGGAGTGCTTGTTGGAGGTTTTAACTCAAAAGTTATATCCTAAGTGCTCTAGCTGAAAGAGTTCATATTTATTTGGACCAGAAATTGTTAAACAAGCTATCTCAGAGGCGATTATTCTGTATTTTTTACTAATAGGTAAAATGTATAAAGTGCTATTTCAGCCTTGCCAGATGTGTTTGCTTTTAATAGTGCAATGATTGTAGAGACACGTCAAACCTGCGACACTTCAAGGCTGGGACTCTTCAGTCATACACCCCCCCTCCCTGAGTTGAGAATGACTGCAGTGGCAGTTGTTTTTCAGGCAGCAACTGGAGAATATTGTGCATCTTTGTGACTTTGAAGAAGGATAAGCCTGTATTGTTTCTTGCAGCTGCTGCTTCTAAAAGGCTGGCTACAGTGAGGGGTGCAGTGTTCTCTTCACTCTGGGCAAAACAAGTTTGAATTGTGCTTGACGACTATCGTACAAGTAAAAAGCTTCATATGCACGTTAGTGTCCCAGCATTTTGGCAGCAGTCATTTTCAGGCACTACACAGTACCTTATTGTTGACGGCACACTTTAAAATACTAGTCCTCAAAGTGCCTAAAGATTTAATTTCCCCATTACTAATTTCAGTCCTGTCTTCTGTTGAGAACAGTTAATAGGGGATCTCTGGTCTTCCACAAAATGAGCCAGTAAGTAGTGAAGTGATTACTCATGTTCCTGACAAAGTAACATCAAATACATAGAAACTGAGAATTCATAGGTGGTATTGCATGGCGGTTAATGTGTAGTTTGACCATAGCCTTACTAAGCAGAATTTCTCCCTCTACCACATTCGGATTTAGGTTATTTAGTGACTGAAGTGAGCTTTTAACACTTGCTGCTGTTAAAAAAAAATGAGTACAGCCATATATGAAAGGGGTTCAGTTACTGTTTGTGCATCAATACTTGACCTAAGTTTTGGTCACCTACACCTGTGTTACCCCACTGACAACAATGGGATTGCACAGGGTTCAGTCAAAGCTTATTTGCCCCGTAGAACCTGCTTCTGTGGTGATGCACAAGCAGGAAAGGACTTTGCTTGACTTAAAATTTTTCAGATTATTTTCCCTGCTAACTTACCAGCTCTGAAAATTGAAGTTCTGTGTTTTTAAAGCCAAGTGCTTCTTGCTGAAATTGAGCCAGGAAGAAATTAAATTCCACAATGACATTCCTTTTTTTTCTTCTTCAGAGACCTGTAGACCATATGAGAAAATTATGTTACAGTAATTGCTATTATGGCTTTTCAGCCACCTTGTTGTGCCTAGCTTGTGTGTTTTAGCTTGTGTCATGAAAAAGCACTTAAGGTTCAAAAACTTTCTTTATATTTTCTAAGTTCTAGGAGAGAATGACATCAGCCATTCTGCCAGAGCTAAAATGAGGCAAAAATTGCCTGCTGTAGCAATGGACTTCCTTTTTGTTTCAATCAGTTCTGTCTACCTCTGGGTCTTTTGACAGAAATAAATAGGCTGGTGAACTGTGTCAAGGCAAAGTGCCTCAGCGTTTTTGTTGGGCTGTTTCATTCACTGTCATTGATTGCAGTGAGGCTTTCCATGCAATGATTTCAGCTTCAAACGAAAGTTAAAGGCTAACTATATAAATTAGAGGAAGAAGTGGCTTGTTGGGAGATCTGCACGGTAACCAATTTAAGTGTTCAAATATCTTTGTTAAACCTCGTTAGTCCATGTTTGCAAACCCACACTGAAAGCAAGTTCACCTCTGTGATGAAGGATGCACATCTCAGTTTTTGGGAGGGTGAGATGCTGATGCTGACCTTATATTTCTGAAGACAGGTGTGGGAGTTTGTGGCCATGCTCTGGCACAGCATAATTGAGACAATTAATTCTTGCTCCCTGTCTTCTTGCCTCGTGTGCTCTCCATCATGTTTGTGATACCGCTTTTGTCACATCCATGAGATCTTGGGAATAAAGTAAACCTGACCTCTCTAGAGCAGGACATGAGAGGCTTTCTTGGGGAGAAGTAGGGAACCGTCTTATGAAAACGCTGCATGCTGGACAGTGGTACTACAACAAGCAGAAAGCAATTGAAACAAACCCAGCTACATCCTTCTGTGAGATTTCCGTTCCTCTTTGCAAGTGGTCACCTGGGGAGCATGACAGCAAACAGCTCTTTAAAGTGCAGTGCATGTGCGTTTCTGGCTCACAGCTAGAGCTGATCTCTAGTAGGCAGTAAAGATCCCTGGGCAGCAGCAGCACAGGTAACACCCTCTATGCCCTCCATACTGGCCCAGGGTATTCGTTTACCTTCCTTCCACTGCTCTATGAGGGTAGACACCTTGACAGATTCATTTACACTGAGACGTGCCCTCCCTCACAGACCAGGCAGCCCTGCTGCACAAGAAGGGCTTTAACTCAGTCTGGGTACTGTCACTTTTACAGTGTGCATCTTCTCAAGGTTCATACTATAAGTGTCCTTTATTTATAAGATACAAGAATTTCCCTGGGACTAGCTTTTTAAAGTGTCAAATCTGTCTTTTCATACAAGAAAAGTGTTCAGTCCTGCCCCTGCTGTGTCTTCACCATAGGTTGTTCTCAGAACTGTTGACACAGATTCCAGCACTTAAATTCATAGGAGCTCCTGTAATCTGATTTTTCCAATGCAAGCTGTGGTGGAGCTGTGGATTTCAATTGTGTTTGTATGAGTCCTGTTGATTTCAGCACCCTAAGAGTTGAAGTTGGTGATGTTTGCAGTGATCAGAACAGATAAGTCAGCAGGTAGCACAAAAGATGGCTGTCTTACTTGCTTTGTTTACAGTTGGTTGCAGACAGTGAAGTCGAAACAAGCACAGGAGAGCATATTTCTGAAGGAGAAACCCACTCCTAAGTAAGGGCTAATTTTTCATCAGATTTTAAATACCCAACTCTGTATTTTTTAGCTTTATAATTTCTTAAAGCTGCTTTTTAATACTAAAACTGGCCTATGGGTTGTTTCTGTGGAATAATTTCATATAGCCTTAATTACATTAGCACAATTCTGAAACAACAGCATCATTCTTCAATGGTCAAAGTAATGTGCAAATGTCTTCTGGTTTTTAACAATGAGCTAACCTTGAATTATGAAAATAGGAGGAAAGAAAACAGGTTCTAAGAATTTGGACAAAATCTAACCACAGAACATCCAGTGCAGGAAAACGAGACCATTCCCTTCTTTTCTGTATCTATACTACCTTAAATGTCTAATAATTTTTATTCTTAACCTACAGCTGCTATTCCAGTAACTTGGTTTATGTTGCCCTAGGCTGTGTAGTTTGCAGCTTCCTGATGCATTTGCAGTTACATCCGCTCTGGTCCTTACCGGAGCAAAATCTGTAAATGTCTGGTTTTCCCATAGAAGCCACGTGGCCATTCCACATTTCCATTGTCGCTGTAGTGACGTGGTGTTCCTGTTTTGATACAATGACCAGGGCTGGATGATTGCTGTCAGCGTGATTTCACCTGAGCCATGAAGCGAGCAGTTACATTCTTTTCCTGGTACTGATACCTCTGTGGATGCAGCTTTTGAAGGCATTGATTGCATTTTTTTTTAGCTTTCTTTATTGACATTCTGCTCAATTCTTGTCCTTCATTCCTAAACTCCTGTCAGTCATTTCTTAGGATTCTTTCTTACCAAGTTTCTCACTCTGGATTGCCAGGATTATTTTCCATGTAATGCTTTTGTATTTTCTTGGAATCAAATCCCTTCACTTGCCATGATGGCTCTTACCTTCCTTTCTGCCTACACCTGCTGTTCTGCTGTTGGCTGCTACAGAGCCTTTTACAGGGCAGCAGCAGCAGTCACAGCCTTGACAAGGTGAGCTTTGTCATCTCTTCTCAGAACATATGTAGGATATGAAAGCTTTATGCTGTGGGTGGCAGTCTTGAATTCAAACAGCTTATAGCTTACTGGGGTTTAGGTTTGGGGTTTTTTGCTTCATTTTCTGTCTTGGACAGTTAGTTCCTACAGGTGAATAAAGCCAATAGGTCTCACTGGAATCTACTTTGGAAATAAGGCTGATTGAAAACTTGGACACTTCTTAATACACTTGATTGTATTTAAATTGGTAGGTGCTTTAGAGTCCTTATTCTTCTGGAAGCCAGTTCAAAAGCTTAGAACACAAAGACAGGTCTTCAGGATTTAATGATACTTGCAAATTCCAGCTACCTGTCCCGCTGTGTGACTCAGGCGAGTGGCAGGAATGGAGATGTCTGATCGGAGGCAGGGAGGTCACACTGAGTGAAGCCCCTGGGGAGCTGGAAGTGCTGAACGTGCTTTGCCTGGCCTCGCACACAGCACTGAGTGTGAGCCCTGCTGAACCTCGGGCCTCCTCCCACACTGAAGAATTGGTTTCTGGCAGGAAGTTGATTAAGGAGCATATAAAGCATTTTTTATCCTTCTGCTCTAAGACCTGTACCGAGCTGAATCCTCCGGGCGAACAAAGACAGGTGTGAGCTGAGCGAGAGGCCTTGCGAGCTTGTTCCGTCAATACTTTCTACCTCTTGATGTTCATTGCCGAGCTCCTGCAGGCTGATGCGCCGGGAAGCGGCTTTAGCAGCGTGACAGCTGCTGGGTCAGGCCAGTGCGGGTGCAGGAATAGGTGGTGAGGCTGGCACAGGGCTCCCTGCCCTCCCCGGGGATGTGTGCAATGGTCTGGAGTGCGATTCAGAGTAAGTGCTGATGGTTTGCATCCAAGCAAAGGGACTGGTGTTTTTCAGGTGGCACCACGTGGAATCACAAATGTTTCTGCTCAGTCTCTCGTGCTACCTCCTTACCCATGTGAAGTAGCATGAAATCTGTCTGCAGCTAATACTGTTCAAGCAGTGCAAGCGCAGGAGGTGCATCGGTTGTAGCTGTGTTGGTACAGCGAGGGTTTAGAGATGTCAGTGTGAAAAGACACTGTTCTGCAGATCAGCCCAGGTGTTCATCCAGAAAGAAATGTTTCCAATTGCTGCTGTGGTTGTGTGTAAGACTGAAAAGCTGAACGAGAATCGTGTAACCCTCCCAGGCCGAGCCTGAGCAACACCTGGCATTGTCCTGAACGCTTCTGCAGCCTGAACCAACAACCTGCGGTGGGAATGTAGACTTACCATGTAGCTGTGGGAGAAAACTTCAGTCGTGACACTCCTCTCGGTCTTCGGAGCAGCCAACATGACTTTTGATGTAGGTTTTAGACTATGTGTATATACAAATCTGGTTCAAATACCAACAGCAAACCGTAAATAAAATGTGGACTTAACTGAAGAGTGAGCCAGTGGAGGCCTCTTGTGTTGAGTTTATTAAAATACCATGTAATGAAGTTGTGGATGGAAGAGACTCGCTGCGATGAAGACAGGGAAATAAAGCTGAGGGGTCCACAGTTCGGGAAAGGAGTCGGGTTCGCTGTTGCCTTTGCATCTGTTATAACACGTAAGGACTGGTTTGACTGCACTGTAGCTGCTGGAGAAGACTTGGCTGCTTGGGAATATTCCCAGGGCTCATTCCACCTTCATGCCTGCTGAGGGACAGTGGGTCCTGTAAATTGCACTTGCCTTTCCTTGATAGCAAGTGGTTGTTCCAGGGAGAGGTGCCCTTTCACACTCCAGGAGCCAATGATCCAGTTGCTCTGCTTCCACCAGAGCGAGGGCCACCACATAAAAGGACTTCAAAGTGGGTGTAATGGAGAACTAATGGAAGCCTCTGGTTTACTGTCTGCTCTTAGCATGGTTTTGAAGGCATAAGGGAAAATACAAAACAATGGCAAATTACTGGGAATTTATAGTATTACCATCAAATAACAAACTACTTAAGATACCCAAGGAAGCAGGGAACTCCTGAGTTTATTATAGGTCTGTTCAGTTGATGCCTCCCGTCTGAACAGACGGATATGCATGTGAATGTGTTAGCAAAAATAAGTATTCAAGAAAAACTTTGGACGCATCCCACTGGATCGTTACAGGCTGGGAGGTTTGTTATAAACTGGGAGAAGAAAGCTTTTGATCAAGACAGCAACAAGGTAAAAAGTGCCTCGCACGGACGTGTGCTGTGCTCACATTTCTCTCTGAGAATTCAGTAATGCCACAGCATAAAAAACACCTAAAGAAACCCAATTTTTAATTTAATTTCCACGGTGACTGTGAAACACGCCATGATTCATCAGTCACCTGAAGCCTTTTAGAATGTAGGCTCCTGTGGGTTTAACTTCAGCTGAAAACGTGACCCAAAGCATTTCTCTTGGGTTTGGTACTCGCTTACCTGGTAACTCAACACAAGGATCAGCATTACAGTTCTATGGCTGAGGCTTGTTCCCCTCTCTTCTTTTTGCAAAAGCTCTGGATGGGTTTGCTCCAACCTTGTTCTACCTCGTGTGGTTTCCTCACATCTCCCTTCATCCATCCTCCCTCCCTGCACCGGTGCATGGCAGGCTCTGCGTCCTCTGCACGGTGAGCTCTCAGGTTGTGGGGGTCCCGGGGGGGTGGCAGAGGGCACCGGAGGGGTGAGCCTCGGCCCTGCCCAGCGCTGGGTGCAGTCTGGCTTCTGCCCTGTGTGTCTGGGTACATGTCTGCCAGGCTGCTGAGGTACCGGAGGAGCAGGAGGTGGGAAAGGGATAATGATGTGAATGAGGGCATTCTGTTACCATGAAAGACTTTGTGATATGTGTCGATGCTTAAGGGAGGACCTATCTCAGTACACCCTTGAAGTGTAAAGAAAATGCTGTTTGGTCTTTCAGTAGGGGGGAAATTGAAGCCCTTCTAAAGGAAGACTTTAGTGCTTCACTGGTTTGTCTTTTATTTCTTTTATCCTTTTCCTTCTTTTTTTCTTTTAGCAAACAAAGCCTTACACCGGAAACAACCACTGAAATTCCTTATAGAACACTTAATGTCTTTCTGTAAAAACAACAGTTTGCTTCATTTCAAGCTTTCTGATGTCCCTGTAACAATGCTAATCTTCATGGAGATGATGATGATTATTTTTATTACTATTTTAATACTAAGCCTGGCTGTAATGTTTGAAGTTGGACTGTATGTGTAGTAGCTCATGTCCTCTGTGCAGTATAAGGGCTGAGAATTGAGACACCCATCCATGAAGTAAGTATCCTTGATATAAACTGTAAAAGCACATCAACTGTGTATTCTGTCCTGCTGATAAGAACAGCTGGTTTGAGCAAGAGGTTGTTGAATATGACACACATTTAAAATGTAATTACTAAGGGTGAGTATAAAAGCATATGATGAGTTACAGGGGTAGGTGAATCACAGGAGTATGCAAGGACGCCACGTGCTTCCTGTTGAGCCATGGTTTGGGTTTGTTTTATTAACCTAGAGTTGAAAGTGTTTGGGGAGCTAGATGTTCATCCACTTCAACAGCAGGTCAGCAGGCCTTTCCTGCTGTCTGTGGTCACCGACTTCTCACCAGAAAGGGTGAGGGACCTCCCTGCCAGCTGGTGCCTCATGCAGATGCAGGGAAAGGAGGCAGCTTTCATTTCATCTGTGGCTTCAGTGGTACCCAAGCTGTGTAACACCACAGTGCAGCAGCCATCTGTGTACAGCCAAGGCTGGAAATTAGGGGGGCTACCCTCAATCTGTTTACTTCACTCTACAGTAAATCTCTCACACGTGAATCCCAGGACCAGCCATAGATCATGGTTAAATACAGCAGATCCTGGTGTATTTAATGCCCTTCATTTATCAAGTGTCCGAACACTGTCCCACTCAATACTGCCATGTCTGCACCGCATCTCTGTTGTTTGAAAGCAGTAAGCCTGCATCGAGGATCTCGCCAGACAAAGTGGTAAAGGAAGGCACCAGCATGTTTGCAGTGTCCCTGTCTTTTTTAATGTCCAGTTTCTACAGTGTAAATCCAGGAGCCACCCCCCTGTCCAGCTGAACCTGCTGCTGTGTAATCTGCTGCGTTCACCCGCTTGTCTTAAATTAGGCCTTCAGTTTGGAAAACAGATTTCAGTTCATCACAATTTTTCATTTTAGATTGGTTTCTTTAAAGCTATTTTTTCAGTAATTCACTTTATTTAATTCCCTCTCCCCTCACACTTATTTTCATGCATTTTCTAGCACCCTTAGTGCTAAGGACTGGCAAGCGTTTTGCCCTGCAGAATGTTTGTCTTGTGCTGTGGTTGCTTGCTAAGATCACTGTGTCTTTTTTAATGTAAGTTACGTTACTGGACTAAAAGTGTCTGTCTAGGGTAACTTCTCCTCTGAATTAAGTTCTGGTATTGCTCTTCTGTATTTTGCCCTGTCAGCTCATTTGGCAGCCTGGCTGTTTCATCTGTTGTAACACCATCGAGGCTGAGGACTCCCATGGATGCCAGTGGCCTTTGTGCCACCATCAGTATGCTTGTGGTGCGGTCCCACCAGCGTGGGGGTTCCTACAGCCTGATGCTTGCAATTGTAAATCCTGCTCTGCATGTACACATGCACTTGTGAGCTCCCTGAAATTTTTCCAAACACAGCCTCATGTAAAATTCGACCTCTGGCTTTATCTGTTCCTGCAACTCAGTTTGGGTAGTCCTGTCCTGCTCTAAAATGGAATGTTTGTTGCCCCATACACCATGTTATTACCTATTCATGCCCTTAAATCTTTTGTGTGTGGCCAGATGGGCACCCTTAGCTGACTGGCATGAACCCCCTGCTCAGCAGTTATATTTAGAACATGCTCTGGGCTTTTTCCACAATCCTAGCTTTCACTTTTCAGGTAGTCTTTCCAAAGGGGAGGTTAGAACTTGGTGTGCATCCAGGCCTATGGGATGCAAATATGAAAGGTAAGTCTTCAATCTGTGCTAAACTTCATAACAAGAGACTGTACTTTAGTAATTGTTGCAACACAAGCAATTGTACTTGTTTGGTGAATGGATTCAAACCTTCAAAATCCTCACTACTGTATGAATTTAAACACTTCAGATCTTGCATCCTGTGTATTCACATAGCTGTCCTCAGCACTGTAATATGGTACCTCTTCACCCATACAATTACTCGGTACCTCTAGATTGCACACTGCTACTCACAGCTGTTGGGACCAGCAACAAAGGAGGCAAGTGCTGTCAGCAAAGACCTCCCCATTTCTAGAAGTGTATGGAGTCAAACCCAACAGCCACTGGAAACCATGGTTTCACCAGGTCCTGTAAGTGCATTTAATGCAAATTATTCAGTAAGTTCTTTGTATTGGCAGCCTGAAAGTACAGCTCTCATGGGAGGAAATGCACTGTGGAATCTGTCTTAACCTGGCTCTCATCAAGGTAATAATTTGAACATTAAGTACTTTAACTGTTCTTCTGATAGTTTGGGAGTGTTATATTTAGATACATGTCAGGAAAACACAGGCATATAAGCAAGAGCTGCTGATGTCATGGCAAAAACATGAGATCACTTTCAGTTACCTTGGTGGCACTGGGGATGTAAACAGAACACTTGGCACTGCATTTTAGATTTTCCCCAACTATGATCTGGTGCCTTTTTTCCTCAAGGTAGGTGCCTCTGATTTTTTAATCCCTTTCCTCCCTGGGCATGAGTGGCCAGCTCCATTATAGTGGGTGGATAAAGGTAGCTTTTCTTCTTGCTTTGCATTCCACTGGATTCCTATCCATACAAGTTCATACTTGTATGTGGAGGCTTGGCACCAGCATTTTGGGATCAAAGGCATTATTTTGATTCTGTATGTGAACATGAGCTACCCTACACCTCAAGGGAACAGTCTGCTCAAAAAAGCAAATAGGCTTTTGTATTCCATGTATATTGTCACATACTCCAAAGGATCACTGCTTTACTGTTTGAGAATGTCTAGCCAGTAGAGGAATCCATGTCTGTTCCTGTAGCACTTCCAGCTCTGCAGAAGTTAATCACAATAAATGATACCTTTAAAGGGTTTGTGATCAAGTCAGCATACAGCACCCGGACCTGACCACGTGCCTCTGCTGCTGGCCTGCAACAAGGGTGGTGAGATCG
>JBCJKH010048756.1:11837-30463 GCA_039877255.1 Loriculus beryllinus
CCTCTGCTGCTGGCCTGCAACAAGGGTGGTGCTGCATGAAGTCTAGACATAGGCTAGGGCTGAGCACTCTGCTGAAGCTGCAACAGGGAGGGAGGTTTACCCCTGGGCACCCCCTCAACAAAGCGTGCTGTCACCCACCCCATGCACACCCCCAGGCTTCAGCAGCACCAGCCTCAGCTGAGCCATCAATACAGCTCCCTAGTGTGAAGCAGCACTGCCATTACCTGTTCTCACAATACCTAGGAGTATGCAAGTCAGGAAAAGCTGGACCCCACTCTGCAGAATGGCCTGCAAAGGAGAGGATTTTGAAGCTGTTTTCCCATTCCAAATACCAATGTGTAAAGGTGGCAGGTTGAGTTTGTTTTTACAGGGAAGCACCTTTGATTCTGTTGAAGCTTGATGGTTCCAAGAAGAGTCCCACACTTGACAGTTAACAGTAGCTGAAACGTATCTCCTGTAAGTTCTACAACTCTCGCAAGCTCTTCCTCCAAACACAGCAGGTAAAAAATGGAAAACTATTAAGAGTCTAAGAACTTGGAAAACTGAGCACCCTTCAACCATTTCAGCCAATAAACCTGGTAACCAAAGGATTACTTGATCAGTCTGTAATGCTTTGTCAGGCCTAAGTAACCACATAACCAGGCCAGTGTTTACATCACATATGGGCACAAGAGCATTTACAGTGTTATTCCAGCCTACAGCATCAGCCCACAGACCAAAGTGCTGGCTGAAAGAATTCTTACTCTTCAAGGTGGGGAAAAAAACCAAACCCAAACCCAACCTTACCTCCACTCACCACTTCCCCTATTGAGTATTATTCCTATTTGAGCCATACTTCAGTAACAGGTAAATTGAACTCCACACAAGCTATGTTTTAAGAATTTATTCTGTAAACTCCACAGTGGGTCTTTAGTTCTCCTTTTCCTGCACAGTCTTTGTTCCACGCAGCCTTCCAGTACGGCGGGCAGCAATGAGACCAACTTTGCGCCCAGCAGGAGCATCTCTCCTGATGGTTGAAGGCTTGCCAATGTGCTGATGGTTACCACCACCAAAGGGATGTTCTACAGGCTGTGGAAAAGGAAAGCAAGTAGTCAGTATAAATAACAAACTACTAATAATGCTTAAAAGCAATGAATTGATTTAAGGGAACAAAAAAGCCTTCTTTCAGATATGTGGCAGGCTGCTTCACACAGCAAACCAACCCCTTCTAAGCCATAAAAAAGGAAAGTGAAAACTAATGAAGAATGGACTCACATTCATGGCCACACCACGGACACGTGGCCAGCAGTTCCTCTTTGCCTTGTATTTGTGATAGGCACGGCCAGCCTTCAGGATAGGCTTGTCAATACGGCCTCCACCAGCAACAATCCCTGGGGAAAAAAAATAAATGCAGGAATGGTAACACACAAATACAACAGACAGGAATGCAAAAGAATGTTTAAGAACAAGACTAACTCTTAACAATATTCAGGTTCTAAGAATGACCTTCTAAATCTCAGATCATACTACTATCTATGTGCTGCCAGTTTCTTTATTTAAACGCTGTCATGAACCCAAAGTAGTAAATACCAAACAATCCCAGGTGTGTATTCAAACTTGCATTTTCCAGCCAACACTACCAGGGAGATGGGACTCAAGCCACCAGCCATACACCTAGTGCTCTGCAAGGGGACATGCACCTTAACCACCATTTCTCCATCCATCCATACAGGATTGAGACCTTACCAGTTTTATTTGCTGCAATTTCTTGGATAATGGAAACAACAGTTTTTCAATTAAAGAAAATGTGAACTGAAAGAGTTCAGGGGCCTTTCAAGAACTTTAAGGTTTAATATCTAGTTATTTCATAATTTATTTAGTCAATTTTACTACAGTAACATGCCATGGATTCAATGTCTTCTGTTGAAAGGCAGGCATGTGTCACTTGCTGGCTGAGCACAGCCTCCATCTCAGTTGTCAGTCAAGCATACAACAAACCTGGTTAAAACCTCTGCTTCTCAACAATGGTATTTTACTTCCTTGCCAGACCTTCCAGAACACTGTTCTACTCCCTAGTACTACCCCAAAGGCTCAGTGTACCAAGAGCAGAAAACTATCAGCAACACTTTCTATGGAGTTCTTCTCCAAGGACTCTAGATTTTACAGGCCGAGCAGCTCCACTACAGCTTGAGGACAATGGGCATCTACTTTTATGTCCTCTCACTTGCTCAAACCATCTCCACACTGAAGTTATCATTAACCACAGCAATGCAGGCAGAAGATACAAGTCAGGCACCTGTGCACAGACTGTACTGCTGCACAATCCTGGTCCAGCCTGTAAGTAATGCTACTTTCAAGACAGGATTAGAACCTGGGGCCCTGTCTGAAAGCCTGCTTAGCAGAACGCCAACTCAGGTACAAGAGAAGTTCGTAGTTGTCACTCATTACCAACAACAGCTCTGTTCGCAGAAGAAATCACTTTCTTGGAGCCAGAAGGCAGCTTCACCCTCGTTTTCTTTGTTTCTGGGTTATGAGAGATGACGGTGGCGTAGTTTCCAGAAGCACGGGCCAGCTTCCCACGGTCACCCGGTTTCTCCTCGAGGCAGCACACGATGGTCCCTTCTGGCATGGTACCAACAGGTAGGACATTGCCGATGTTCAGCTGAGCTGCAAAGAGCAATCAGAGCATCCACAGCCTCATTCAGGCTCCTCTACTGAATTACAATTCTATTTAACATGGGCAACATACACAGAAGGGTATCGCACACACACTTCAGCAGTGAGAAGCAGTACTTTTTGTTGTCTGATCTGAAACCCAAGTCCCACCCTTGGTGCAGCAGAAAGGCAGGTAACACGGGGTCTGGGTAAAACAACCCAAAAACTTGCCAAAGACTGCAATTAGGCTTGTTAGAGTCAAAACAGGCTGCATGAGGAGATGGCAATCTCCAAGAAGGATATCTAGGTCTGCTTAAAGCTAGTGGAAGCCGCTG
Organism: Loriculus beryllinus; assembly: GCA_039877255.1. NCBI lineage: Eukaryota > Metazoa > Chordata > Aves > Psittaciformes > Psittacidae > Loriculus > Loriculus beryllinus. The sequence goes on from JBCJKH010048756.1 coordinate 14,807, forward strand.
CAGTGTCACAGCTCACAACTGCACTTGGCCGTCCTGGTTCAGACATGCTGTCCTTCAGCACACTGAAACTGCTCAGGCAACACCGAGCACACACCTTCAACCTTAACTGACCTTTCTTGCCACAGTACACGAACTGCCCGGTGTGAATACCCTCTGCAGCAATGAACAGCTCTGTCCTCTTCTTAAACCGGTAGGGATCACGGAAGGCAATCTTGGCCAGTGGAGCGCCTCGGCCAGGATCATGGATGATGTCCTGTTGGAACACAGGGGTGCTTTAGAAAAGGGGACAGCGTTTGTCATGTGTTCTGCAGAAACCAAAGAACTAGAAAAACTGGAGATGCTTACTAGTGAGGTAATTCTCTCCAGGATCCCCCTCCTTGGGGGGATCTTGATTTCTCCTGATGTGAATGAGTTGAAGACTGACATTTGTAAGAATACAAGTATCTGTACCACAGTCTGGCTCACTGTGCTGCCTGAAACTAATTGAGTCCGAACTGCCTTATTCCTGACATTGTGCAGATAGGAGATCTCCTCTTAGAATAAATCCACTTTCATTAGTTAGAATCACAGAATGATTTGGGTTGGAAAGGACCTTATGATCATCTAGTTCCAACCCCCCTGCCATGGACAGGGACAGCTCACACTAGACCATGTCACCCAAGGCTCTGGCCAACTTGGCCAGGGACGGAGCATTCACTTCTTTGGCAACCTGTTCCAGTGCCCCATCACCTTCCCAGGAAAGAAGTTCTTCCTTATATCTAACCTGAACTTCCCACCCACTAGTTGCCCAACCACCTTGCGGGAGACACAAACTTGGACACCAGCAGCAATTTCTCCAAATGTTTTCTTAGAATGGCAGGGTTTCTTACCTTCTGGTATTAAGTACACTGGAGTTACCCAAACCCTCAGTGAGGGACCACAGGCTTACTCTTTCTCTTGGAAAAATGTCAATTCTAATCCTTTATTACACCAACATTCCAACACACAAACACATATTTAGACCACAGCCAAGTGATTCAAGCTTGTCACAATATGTGTGTTTTCTAGGAAAGCTCAGATGTGGCTGATGCCCATTAGCATTTCTTCTACTGTTTTCAACCCTGTTGGGCATCCCAACCTCCCTTTCCCCCATGTGCATTATGTACCTACCTACTTTTTATCACAAAACTCAGTTACAGTGAGCATGAAGAAAGTTTTTTCTCCAGCCTGAAGAGGACCCTGCTCTGACACGCTGAAGAGACAGCCTGATGTTCAGAGCACCCAGGTAGGTACACAGTGGCACTGTTTGCAGTCTTAAGTCAATGATGCACGAAAAATACCTACAGCACACCTGAAACACTGCACTGTACCCCAGATAACAGTCCTACCTTGCCCCCACTGCTCAGGACTAACGTGATGGATACTACATAATGAATGTTGACTTATTTTTTTAAATATGAATCTACGTGGAAAACTCTCCCTCCCTCAAGTTTCACGAGGTACAGGGAGTTCTTAGGTGATACAAAAGCACACTGATATTCCTGAGTTAGCAGAATTCCTACCAGATCACACTGTTATCTATGCGCTGACAGTTCATTTAAATGCTGTCATAACACAAAGTAGCTTAGCATTTCAAAAAACGTGACTTATTTAACAACCCAAGAGAAGCCCCAACGAGAAGCAGCAAAAGCAAGGCGCAGACTGATGCGCGCCTCACGGTCCCATGCACCTGATGACAAGGTCGCTAAGAGCCCTTCCAGCCTCCCAGCCTCCCTCGCACGGGGCCCAGAGCACGCGTGGAGAGCCCCCCGCCCCTACCTTGACGATGCCCTTGATGTAGCCGTGCCTCTCGGCGAAGTCCACAGCGCGGAGCTTGGCCGGGCCCTTCCTGTGTTTCACGTGTGCGCGGAACACGGAGCCCGCGCCCTTCCTCTGGCCCCGAATCACACGTCCCATGGCGCCCTGCGGGCAGAGGGCAGCGCACCGGCACCCACCGTCAGCAACGTGCGGAGCGGGGACACCCTTTCCCCGTTCCCTCCTCCTCAGTCCCCGCAGCCGTCAGCGCCCGGCCCCGCCGCACCCCGCGCACCCGCTAAGCCGCGCCATGGCCCGCCCCCAACCCCGGGGAAAGGCCGAGGGGAGACCAGGGGCGGGCACCGGCGGCCGGCGAGGGTCGGATGGGGTCAGATGGGGTCGGATGGGGCCGGATGGGGTCGGATGGGGTCGGATGGGGCCGGATGGGGTCGGATGGGGTCGGATGGGGTCGGATGGGGCCGGATGGGGTCGGATGGGGCCGGATGGGGCCGGATGGGGTCGGATGGGGCCGGATGGGGGACGCGGCCACAGCGACCCTACCTCCGCCGCGGCCTCCCTCGGAGAAAAGGAAGAGCAACGTCACCACCGCGACAAGGCTCTTCCGGCGCGGCGAGGGCTGGCGGCTGTCGCGCTGCAGTGACGTCCCGCGGCGCCGCTGCCGCGCAACGGGGGCTGAAAAGGGAGGGCGGTGCTGTGAGGTGGTTTTGTCGGGTTTGTGTCTGTATTAATTAGGGCGTAATTGAGTGCCGCAGAGCGGAGGGGATCGTCTTACTGCTCCTGAGCAACTTGGCTGCGCCCCGGAAGGCGAAACGAAAAGTGCTTCAAGTTCTTTAACGGCCCGCATCAGAGGCTCCTCCGGAGGATGTGGGTCAGTGCTGGTGACCCGGGTCACTGGGTGGACTCTAGATTGACTCCTGGGAATAGGACAAGCTCGTCGGTGTAGGCTGTATATGCAGTGGCTCTCTCTGACTTGAACTGAGAAGAACCTGAGCATCCATAATTTCTTGATAGATACTCTGTCCCATGTTGTTCTTCCTGGGACAAATGGGAGTCATGCCCTCAGCACAGGCAGAAAGTCCTCATGCTAAAGGCTGAGAGAATCAGCTGACAGAGGTGAAGAGGTTAGTACAGATATTTGCCCAGTCTGCCTGTCTGCTGGAGGTCACTGTCACACCAACAAACAGCCGCTGTGTCAGCTCCTCCGCCTGAGCTCTGCTTGACATGGTAAAGCTCAGCTTACCATAGACCGCCTCTTACTTCATTCACTTTACAGTGATACACTGTGAGTATCTTTGATTTATAATTCCTACTGGCTTCAGTTGGGGCAGGAGTGTTTTGCTACTACAACTGACAAGAATCAGATGTGTCAAGAATATCTGAATTTCCAAATAATGCCCATTAATCAGATTGCATTGGTCACTCCTCTTTCATGTTCTCAGCAAGGACATAAGAAGTGGTTGTCTGATGATTTAGTACAGTCATTTATTAGCCTGTATCAGCTATACTTTGTATTAATTTTATTCTTATGTAAGGCATGGTGCAGTCTTGCATACTGCTGTCACCATATGTGAAGCTGCAGCCTTTCAGGTGTATCATGGGCTTGGCCAGCCTTCTTGCTCCTGAGGTATGGCTGCAACATGGAGGGTAAGGCTGGAACCCGAATAATCCCTTGCTCCTCCCTGACAGCTTTTAGGATGTTATGAATGTTGTTAGAAATGTCCATACCCTAATAACAGTGTGAAGAGTTCAGAGTTCACCATCACAACAGATGCTGTTTCAGCGTTTCCTCCCAGTAATGCTGAATGTGATTACCTACTTGTATCACCTCAGATGTGTTTGTATGTACCTCTAGATCAGAGTATGCTGCATGCCCAGGGTTCCAGTGCTGGTATCATTCAAGCTGGCTCTTAGTGCTTTTCTATCAGAGTAAAGCTGGAAGAGGATGGCAGTAGTATGCATCTAGGTCTTGCCTCTGTACCCATCCATGATTTCCTTAGGTACATACATGGATACAAAACCAAGTAAATGTAAGGAAGTAGTTTACACCTGACTGCAGTTAATAAATACTGTCCTGGGTCTGTCAGAACAGTGCTGCTATGGGTCACACCCTTTGAATCTTGGTGCTGAAGAAATGCAAGTGTTGGGCACTACCAATGATCACTATCCTGTTAAACTTTTAGGAGGCAGAGGCAGTGCCATGGTGTGAAACAGGGCTGTTTTCTGTCTTCACTAAGCCCCCATTCCCTGGGCTGACACAGTCTCCCCAGAACCCATCCATGGGGGATTTCACTACATGAGGAGAAGGTGGCAGTGGCATAGGTACAGCAGGACAAGCCTGTGCTGGACAACACGGTGTGACACGTGGGACTACTGATAGCACAATGAAAGCATTGCCCACCAATATAGGTATTGTGCATTGTAACCTTGTTGCTTACCAACAGTGTTGCTGTGCAGTGGCTGTTCTCTGCTGCAGCTTTGAGTCCTGAGATTTTGGCCTTCAGGATATGGTCTCTGGTGACTGCAGCTGCTTTGGCTTAAGACATCACCGCCTTTACTGGCTGTGCTGCCTCTCTGCCAGGAGCTACAGCCGTGTGGGAAGAGCAACTCAGGGCCAGCATGCTGGATTTCCCTGGCCAAGACCTCTTTTTCCACCGTGATTCAGGCTGTCCTGGGCCTGGGGGAACTGACTCATCTGCCTGGGGTTCTCCAGGGCCTGGCAGCAAGCACAGGGATGTCTAGATAACCCAGGCACACCCTGCACAGATCAGCTCCACTATACAAAGGCCAAAGGCTCTCGGGAAGCCTGGAACTATCTTGAATTACGCATGAATTATGCCTCTTGGACATGCGCACAGAAGTCTGGATGGAAGTCTGATGGTGCTAGGCAAAACAGGGTATGTTTCCAAAGCACAGCTGCTGCACATCACAGCCCAATATTTTGGCAGTCACTTCATTCTGTGGCAGCTTAAACTACACCACTTGGCTGCGGTGGGGTCCCACATCCTGGCTACCAGAGCAGTAATGCTCAGCAGTGGGGAAGCACCCACACAGACTGCTGGGGAAGGCCAGGTCTTGCATCACCGTAGGTACCTCTACAGCACTGTGTCTGTTGGAGCCATTCCTTGCATGTCTCCCCAGGGCTAGCAAAATTGCTGGGATGATGCAGACAGGATAAACCCACCTTCCTCCCTCCTGCCACAGTGCACTTCTGGAAGAGTTTTGTCAGTGTCGTGGGTAAGCTGCTGCAAATGCAGCACACTGCTTGCATGGTGGGAATCAGTCAAGGGTGTGTTGCCTTAATTAATCCTCTCATGACAGTCTGCGGCTAATTTGGTAAAGGTTAATTGCACTGTAAATTGCAAAAAGGGTGGTGTTTTGCTTGTGACAGATGGTAGCCACCTAGAAATTTTGATGAGATTGCTGTTTGGAGAGGAGAAAGAAGGAGGAGCAAGGTTTCTCTAGGATCTTGCCTTGAGAAGGGAACCAAGAAGGGATGGCCCTAGGTCTACAAGGCATCTTATGAAAGGAAAGGAAATAAAGTTTTAAAAGTAAGATTCATATGAGGGTTTTCTCTCTGGGAGTGGTGTGCTACAATGGCAGTAATCCCTGACCTCCTTTCAGGTGGGCACATACCTCTGTTTATAGTCTTGCTGACCTTTCTAGGTCGTTGCATGGGATTAGGAGTCCACGTGTGGACTCCAGCCAGGCACCAGTGTCACAGTTCCAGTCTGCAAAAATAACATAGCTGCTAATCCCCAGCAAACACACTCAGGGTGATCCCATCACCCTGGGCTGCTGCTCCCAGGGAAGGGCACAAGGGGTGCAAGCCATCAGCTGCCACTATGGCAAAGGAGGTGCCATGGGAAGGAGCTACCATATAGACTATTGGAAGGGGCAGACAGAGCTTTGGCTCCTGCTGTGCATCCAGAAAAACTCCCTGGACTCTAAGAAAACATCTTGGGGCTGCAGTATCCTGTGTATAAAAGCAAAGGAGCTGCTTATGAGGATCTCCCCCCATTCCTCCCTCAGCATCCTGGCAAGCCACAGGCCATTCATCTGTATTCAACTCTGGCTTTCCAGAGGAGATGAAAATCACTTGGCTGAGACACCACAGACCTACATTCCAGTCACTGCTCCTAAAATAAATACCTTTGCTCTCTTCAGAGGAATTTCTCCTGAAAGGATCAGCTTCTGTTTGCTGTCTTGAAATAAACATTTTCCCTCAAATGTTTCAGCTTCCTCTCCTCCACTCCCCTCACTCCCCCCACCCCAGCCTGTCTCATTCCTAAACACTGGAAAGAGCTCCAGGAAAATTACTTGAGCTTTCCCTTCTGCTCTTGCATGAAGCAGATGAGGTCTCTGGCCTCACGACAACCCCTTAATTCAATTGTACCTCTTCTGTAAACCTTCCCTGTAGACATAGCACTGGATGACCCGAAAGGAAACCTTATGATTTACAGGGTTTCCTGTATTTGCAGATCATAATTTGCAACGCAAAAATGTACACAGAAGAATCCTTGCTAGTTACCTAATGTGCATGCTTGGCCTGTGCTCCCATTTGAGTTCAGCACAAGAGAAAGAACTGGCATCCCTCTCACTTTCGTAATGCTCATGGCATTCTCTGGGCTTACAAAGGTGTGGCAAGGCTCTTGCCTGTGGGACACAAGAGGCTCTGGCTGTGCCAGGACAGGTTTTATCACAGAAGCACAAAGGTAAGACTGGAACTGTGTGCAGAGGAAAAGGTATCTTTTTTGGGTATCTTTTGGATACCAGGAGACTGCTTTCTTACTCCAGAAGGAGAGGATTCCTGTACGCCCCGACCTTTTCCAGGCCAGTGTGGGTTTGCAATCATTTTATGTTAATCGCCACCTAATGAGAGTCTGGATTCCTCGCGAGAGGGGAGACCCAGAGCTGCAGAGGGGGAAAGTCCCAATCAAAACAAAGCGATTTACGTTTCACAGATGGCTTTAGCAATGCTTTCTATTTAGGCTCTGGTGACCTCTAGAGGCCTTTAGCCCGAAGCACCTGATTTCTGAAGAGCTTTCCTGTTCCATCCACAACAACGAGCATAAGAGTTCTGCTATATTTTAGTTTCAAATCAAGATTAATTTTAGCCTTAGTCGGGAAGGTATTGGAGAATAGTAATTGATGGGTGTTCTTTTCCTCCCACTAACCATTGTAATAATAATTCTCTTTTTGCAGCAACCTCAAAGTCTGCACAGTCATTGTGGTAAGTATTCTCGAGATTCCTATTATGCAAGATATTTGCTTTGTCAATTGTCAAATAAGAGAGGAACTATTTCTCTTTCTTCATTATCTCAAACGATATATCCAACTAACCACTGGATCTGGAAAAAGTGCCCACCTATCTGGTGAGATAATCCAGTTGCTTGTGTGTATGTAACTTTCATGTGCTTAAGATACAGCCCCTACCCATGCATTAAGATGCCTTTGGAGAAGATAGCCTTTGTGGACTAGCCCTTGCAAGGGAGTGCTCAAATACTGTGCCAGTCCTCTCAAACTGGACTTTGACCGTGGTTTCTGAAAATTATTTTCACTCCAAACCCACCAGATTAGGGGCCAACCAACACTGTATGTTGGAAAATTACCTTCCACCTGTATTGTAAAACAACAGTAAAAATTACCCAGAGAGAACTGCAATGCAAGGAAATGTCAAAGAAAAAAGAATGTGTTGTTTCAGTTACACATCTGGGCCAGCTTTTTTCTTAATGAGATTAATAGAGGCAGCTAATGGAGAAGGGGAGGAATCTATCGAGCTAATTTTCATTCCTCTTGAGCAGCTGAGACATGGGATTGAAACCATACTGAGGAACTAAGAGAATTGGAAGGAGAGATGGAAGAGCAGTGAGACGCTGCCCAGAAAGCCATTGGGGAGTTAACCAAGAGAGGCTTACAGCCACAGAGAAGCTTAGCAAGAAACAGAGAAGCTGGAGGAGGTGAAGTGTATCTGCAGCAATGCACAGCTCAAACTTGCAATTTTACAGGGATGTGTGGGAGACCTCCTAAAGATTTCTAATTTAAGAGCACCCAGCTGTACTTCAGATTTAGTTGCTTTTCCTACCAAACCCCACAAAAAAAATTGTTCTTCTCTTTGCATTTCCTAATGGACCTCCTACTAACACTTTAATGACAACATTTGATTGCTGACAATATCCCTGGAGGTTACAGCCACTATAGTTTGTGCATCCAGCTTAGAAACCAAATACAATAGCACAGGATTTTTTATTGCTTGATAGATGAGACACAAAAGGGAGGAAAAAAGTGTGCGATTTTGGTAATTTTGGGTTTTTTTTTACAGCATAATGATGGATGAGCTTTTTTAAAAAAAGAAAATGTCATTATTTTCTTGGGTTTGTTTGTTGGGGTTTTTTTCACAATCTCTGCTTTGTTCTTGCTGTTTTCGCCATGTAGGCAATAGGGCTGAAGGGATTTCATGCCTCAAAACAGAAATGAATCCTAAGCTACTGAGGGTAATTAAAAGTGGAGATTTTAAACAGGATTTTAAAAGAATTTTTATTCAGACTGTGTAAAAACTCTTCTGAGATTGTTTGAATCAAAAGTGAGAAACAACACATGGGAGGAAAGCTTAATTTGTAAAAATATGCTTTCTCCTGTATCTTCTAAGAGCAGCCTACAGAACTAATTTGATTTTGTTGGTTCTCTGGGAAGTCATCTAGCAAAAGGAGGCTGGGGGTAGGGGAGACCTCTCTGTTTTGATATTTGTGAGATAAAAAGAAAACCGAGCTCTGAGGCCATTAGCATAAGCTTTGTGAAGCACTATAAAGCAAAGAAGTGCTGGCCCTGTGTAGTGCACAAGCATTATTAATTTGGTTTCTTGGCTGGATACTTTTGATCAGCAGTACAAGAGTGCTAATCAGAAAATGACAGGTACTTTTCACGTGGACTTTTTCTTAGTAAAACCTTTTGAACTTTACTAATTCCTTAGCCAAAAATGAGGAAAAAAAAATTGCTTCTGCCTTTTCTCCAGATACTGTTTTTCTTTCTTTTTTTTCCAGAGATAAATTAGGAGAAAGGGTAAAAAGAAAGATGGGAGAAAGAAAGCAAACATAAAATGGGAAAACAGAAAAGTGAAACTATTGTGTTTTTTTCATTAAATATGCCATTCCATTTAAGATTTCCATTTCCAAATGGAAAAAATGTGACTGGCTCCAACTATAAGAACAATGCTTGAGGGCAGGCCTAAAGAGAGCAATAAATCAGAGCAGAAAATATTTTGCTTGGGAACACATCATGATTAGAACATAAATAATCCTCTTTTTCTCCTATATGCAACATCAAGTAAACACAGCTGTGTGCACAAGCGGATGCACATGCATATGCTCGTACACATGCACTCGTCTCAGCCCCATTTCCCCAGGGCCATCAGTTCTCTGGTGGCACGGGGGGGGTGAAGGGTTATGACTGAGGGGTTGGTGACGTGGTGTCTGCTGAAAATCTCAGTAAAATAGAGTGGTGGAGCCAGGCATGCAGAGAGCACTCAGAGATGTCACCAGGAGGAAGCAACTACTTGGCTGCTGGCCAACAGGAAACCCTGCAATAAAATACTGCTTATGTCTTAGTAATTACGGCAGTCACCAAATATTTGCTTCTCTGTGGCAGGATCACATAATGGAGGGTGGCCTTAAATTGGGGCTGTGCTGAGTGAGAGGCTTGCCAGGGTATGTGTGTACTCTGAGCTCTACCCCAGACCTCAGGAACGCTGCACAAATCCTGTGTAGGTTGCCTGTGTAGGTTAGATGCTTCTATAGGGCTGATTTCAAGTACAACACCTGGTACTGTGCTTGACCTGGGCTCTCAGGAGCCTGTCTGTAGCACTCAGTAAATCTGAGGTTCACAATGCTGCATCTAGCCTTGGTACACAGGCTACACACAGACCCATCTCATGACCAATGGGCATCTGTGTTGGGCAAATCCAGAACACTGGAGGTGCTGCAGATGTGCTGGTGCACACCCACAGCAGCCTGTGCATTCACAATTCTCAATCCAGTCTCAAGTACAAGATTTGTTTTCTCCATTTCAGGTCCTCTTGCTGGCCTTCCAGAGGTTGCCCTCCCAACAGGCATGGTGTTACTCTTCCTTGTCCACCTGAACATTTCCATAGTAATTTTTAGCACCAGAAATGAAAAGAGAGTTTTATTCACTAAAGACCCCTAAGTAAAGGCAGCTTCAAGGACACTTCCAAAACATAGCACAGGTAGGCCTGGAGTGAGCCACACAAGTGAAAGTGATGCTAAGGCAACTGCTTTCCTTACCAGTCCTAAGGAATTTCCAAGATGAAAACAATTACATTAAACTGAGTCTGAGGCTTTTAGAGGGATCCTGGGTGTGCCAAAGCTCTTCAGCAGGGGGAAAAGTAAATTCATACACTTTCAGCAGAACTTGCTGGGATCTGTGTGGCAATTTCCTCCCTCTTATATCTTCCAGTGGTTTTTTCCATGACACGGATAATCCAATCTAATCACTTCCACTTGACCCAGTTTAATCACCACCTTCCTGAAATGGAGTTGAGGCACTTAATGCTAACCAGCAAGCAAGGAGGATGGTTCATAAAAGATTTCAGAAAATCACTGTACAGTTCCTAACACACTCCATTTTTTTCTTTTGTTACTCAGAGCTGGTAACTTCTGAGGCCCAAACCACAATACATCTTAAGCTCACTAAGCCAAAAATACTGACTCTTCAATGATAGAATACTAGTGAATTCTCCATAGGAAAACTAATCTATTTCCTTTCTACAGGGAAACACACAGGTAATTAAATACCTAAAGATTTTGTACAGCCTCTCTGCCTGTAACCTTACACACTGAGATTTTGATTCAGGTACTGTAAGCATGTATTTTTCTTCCTTCACAATTTGGTTTTGGCTTATTATTTCATGCCTGTCATTTTGCAATAGTACTGATTTTAATTTTGCTTTGCAAGTCCGATGTTCATTCATAAATACAGTCTCTGCTTTTGAGATGGTTTTGTTTTTTCCTTTCAGGTATGTCAGGGAGCAGCAGGAGCAGGGTGTTCCACATGGCAAGACTAGCTGGGAGCCCCAGGTAGCCCCAGGCACCATGCTCCTGGGCCAGCAGTGGCAGGGTGAGGGTCCCAGGTTGGGCTTCTCAGGGTGCCTCAGAGCTATTGGTGCACTCAGAGCCCTGGTGACCCCCCAGCAGGACAAGAGTAGTGGTCTAATTAAAGCCAAAGACTGTTTCTTTGTTTAAGACCATTCCATATTCTCACAAATTCACATCTGTCATGTCCTGAAATCTTCTGTAAGGGAATAGACAGTCATGCTGATAGTCCAAACAGGAGGTCAGTTTTAGCTGGGGTTGTCAAGATAGAGCCACCTCCTTTTCACTTCTCCCTTCACCCCTCCTCCTTCCTCCAAAGAGGTAATTTTTCGCATATTTCCTTGTTCTCCTTTGAGTGACAGCATTTGTAATCACTGCACTGTGGTGACACATGCACTCCAGGTGTGTGAGCTTGGCTAACTGTACATACACGGTACCCCATGCTTGGTGCAAAGAGCATGAGGGGAATGTCCACAGAGCTGAGTTCACTTCCACTACTTCAGAACTCGAGACAGAGTTTCTTGCTGCACCAAAACCACTGCTTCTTAGCAACTTTATGCATTTTTCACCTGATTAGACCAAAATCTGTTTTTTTCCTTCCCCATGCTGACTCTTGGCATCCCTTTTTTGGCCTGTGGATTCTCTTTCCCATTTAATTACTGCTTATTTTCTATGTATTTGTTTGTCTAGGTTTTAAACATGGATCTTTGAAATAGAAAGATGTTGTCTTCTTATTTCTCACTGATGATACCATCACCCTCTCTGCCCTAAACACCAAGCTCACCTGCTGTTCTACTGAGAAAAGGACCTTGGCATCATCTGTGGGTGGAGCGCATTTGCTCTGTTCAGCCTTGTCATCAGTATCAGTGGTGAGTAGGGTTCAGTATTCACACAGATTTCCTACCAGGGAAACATCTCTTATCCCCAGAGGCAGGTATCACAGAAGAGCTGGCAGCTGGCTGTCTTCCTATCAAGTGTAATTCCTGTTTTCTTGCTACAGGGAACTTACTCATTTATAGCAATGTGGTAGTTTAAGGCAGAGGCTCAAATAGCAGATGCTTATCTTATCACCCTAAGGCCCCTTGTGTAATACGCCTGTCTTCCTCAAAACCAGTGAGACTGAAGATAAGGAAGGAATCAGGGCAGCTCAAGGACTTGTGCCAGCTGTGCATTTTTGCTAAGGGTAATGTTGTCAAGGAATGGGGAGGCAATGGAGTTCCATGGCTGGGCTCTGAGAGATGTCAATCCTGAAAAACTACTATTTAATGAACAAACAAACAAACAAACAAACAACACATTATATCCCCACAAGCATTGTTAGCAGGGAAGCGGGTTGCTTGAGGAGCCTCACTGCCATCTAGCATGTGAACATAGTCTATATTTAATCCATTGAAACTTCCCAAATAAGAATTCTTTTAACATGAACTGAAATCTCTGACCTCCATAAAATACAAGGCAAGGTTACGTGTCCCCACTTCCTCCCTGTTGCTGCACCGCAGCCTTCATACTTGTGTGTTTGAATCATCAGGTTTCCAATGCTAACACCCAGTCTCCAGCAGCATTACTACATAGTAGGGAAACAGAATGCGTGTCGGACAAAACCTGACAAAGCAACACTTGTATGTAGGCCAGGCACAGCAAACAGGAGTTACTTGCATGCTATACCTGGCTCCCATTCAAACATGGAGCCTGATGAATTCACACTAGCCCAGGCATGCAGAACGGTATCTCCCTTTATCCTTTCCACAGAGATTTCTTTTCAGATGATACCTACAGCTCCTCATTTCAGTGCCCCCACAACTACCATTCACACAGGCTGCCTGACTGCTGGCCACCCCCATGGCAAGCAGACACACTTGTGTTACTTCTACTATTAATACAAACTCTAGAATCCACTGCTGACAAGGGGCATGTTTGCACCACCAAGATACACATATATCTCTCACTACAACTGCTGTGCTGCCAGCATGCTGCTATTCAGTTGCCAATTTACCATTCAATACTGCTACAAGTACTGTTAGAAAGCAAGCATCAGACAGTGCAGAAACTCCATCTGCACATCCTAAACCCTCCAGATTGTCTAGCTTGGCCTCCTGTGTAACTGACCGTAAGACCCACTGCTGGACCTAATAACTTATGATGGATTATCAAAATTCACAGGGCATGCAGCCTTCATTTGATGTCTTGGATAGCAAATTCACCTTTCATCCTGATGGTCTGGTAGCTTTTGTCTCTCACCCCACTTCTTGATCCCTGCCCATTTTCTCCCAGATTCTATTGCTTCCTAGTGGTAGCAGCAGACTAAATTTCTGTTCCAGAATTGGCAGAGGCTTTTAACTCTGCATTTTAACCTGGTTTTGCAGAACCTTCAGTTTGTGATACCTGAACTCTTCATTCACTGGTTGCTGGAGTTGAATTTTGTCCTTTCTTGTCTTCTGTACCAGCTCAAGGCTCCTCAGTGCACCTCACTCTGCAGTAACGAAGTTATGGACAAATATTACAAATATTTTGATTAATGTAAGTATTATGATTCCATACTAAATGCATAACGATTTTGCTATTTATAGGGATTATCTTTACTTATATTTTATATTCAAAATAAGAAACTACAAGTATCACAAACACATAAAATATGCTGAATTTAGCCATAAAGTATTTCTCAGCTTTGCCAGTTCCTGATGGAAAAGAGATTAAATCAGACTGCGAATATGGTAACCTCATCTACAAATTTAAGACTGATTTGGTGGTAGGAGATTACACAGATACCAGTGGGTTTTGTGGGATCACTTGGGATTAGGTAGCATCTTAAGTATTTTGCCAGGCTGTACCAGAAACCAATCTAGCATAGCTCTGTATGTTCTTCAGCCTATATGCAAAGTTTAATGTAGATACACTTTTGAAACTATTTTCAATGTTTCTATTGAAAACTTATGTGAGCTAGGCACAGTAAACCACAGTATGATTTCTCTGAAACATACCGTAAGTGCTTGGATTCCTGAGAGGCTTTCAAGGTATTCTGAAGTAAAACACACAGCTTCTCTCTACAGCACACAGCTTCTGCATGTGTGCGTGGGTTGCAAAGGCCAAGTTCATAGACTGCAATAGCTCTAGTCTTCCCAATTTCTCTCTGCTCAGTGCTTTAAAACTGGTGACTAGTGTGGGTTTTCTTGACATTGGTAGTTCTATGTTGGCTTTCATATGGTTGGGCATCCCCTCTGTAGCAGCCAGAGTAACTCAGAGTTCTGATTATTTTCAGCACACTTCTAGAAGTCTGGAATGGGCAGTCAGTTTGGACCCCAATGGTTCCTGCATGCTGTAATTGTTGATTTGGATGTATTTACCCCTTTCCTTTGCTACTTTAATTGTGTATGTGTATAAAAATTAAGACTCCTGGTAGATAATTTTAGTGCAGGTTTCATGGACTTTGGCTTTTTCTTAGGCGTTTAGATGGGGAACTCTGAGTTCTTTGTCAGCCAGTGTGTTGTCTGTACTGTTGCCATACATTCAAGGAGCTGGAATAAAATTGGCACAGTATTCAGGTTCACCCAAATGAGGTTGTTGAGCAGGATCCAGAAGATCTGTATCCACAGAGGGCAAGCGCTGTATTTAAACAGAAACAAAGCCAGTGATTTATTTCATTATTTTCTAAGAGCTGTCATGGTGCTCAGTACTACATAAACATTCTCTGCCCTGGGTTAGTAATACTACCAGACACAAACAGGTTCAAGACTCAAAACTCCTTACATGAAATATTCCCAGAACAAAAGCTTTAAGGACAAGTTAAAAGGACAAGTTACCCATAGAGGAATCATGTTAATGAAACTTCAGTCTTCAAAAATAGCTACATGTTCCAGTAAGAATAAATTCACATTTAAGGAGCTAATTCTCTGCCTCTACTACCCCTTAGTGACTATTGCCATAGTACATTTCTGCCCTGCTGAGTGTGTGTGTGATTCCAGTCGTGTCTTTTTGTTGTGCAATAAGGAATATCCACTCCTTCTACAAATACGGAGAAAAAGTAGGAGATCAGATTTTGGGTCTTACACTACATAATGATCCCCTATTTAAGAAGAACAAGAAGGTTTTGGTCTTTGGACTGCTCAGCTCTGGGAATGCTAAGGAGTCACTGCAGAGTCCCCAGCCTCTGTCCTAAGTGGGTGGAGAGTGCAATGGAAAATGTCATGCTGGAGGAAAACCAGTATGAAAGGATTGTAAAAGGGCATGTTCTTAACTCTGATAGAAGGACTAAAAGAGACAAGTTGTTTGGAGGCACACTGGCAGAAGAAAAAGAAAGAGTGTTTTAGAAAGATAACTTAAACATGCTATAACATTGTGAGAAAGGCTGGGAAAATTGTACTTTTACCTAAACATACCAGGTTGAAAGAACCCCAAAGGTACACGGGTCTTTGATGAAAACATCAGTGAGTATATATAAAAAAAATAGTGTCTGCATGCTTAGGTCAGTGAAGATTGTATCTTATGCATGGCCACTTGAAAGGCAGAGCTCTCACAAAAATTACAGATTATTCTGGGCCCATGAAAATCATCCTGGGTTTAATTAACAGCATTAAAGACAAATCCACAAAGTTGTAAGTTCTGCTGGCACGGCAAGCAATCATTATAAACCTGGAAAAGGGATCACACAGAAATTGTAAACAAGGGCTGCGAGAGATTTCAGTACCAGATATTTTTGTCTTTATAAATGTTTTTCATTTCAAAAAAGTCATTAGCACTTCTGCTCAGCCAGACCTTGCTCATAAGA
>JBCJKH010048758.1:0-14876 GCA_039877255.1 Loriculus beryllinus
TGGGTCCTCAGCCTTTACTCTGGTTTGTGCTGGGAGACAACAAAATACTTTTTTTTCCTTTAAATACATGAAGCCCAATTGTACCCAGTGCTATTGGTGTGCCTAGACAGTATGTGAAACCATCACCCTCAGGGAGAGTATATAAAGAACCCCCAAAAAGAGAAATGACACCTGGCTATGGGGCCAGGGCTCAAGGCTGGGGCCAGGGCTTCTGCCCGGAGAAAACAGCATGGTGTCCATAGGAGCCACATCCCAAATCCTGTTGTGCTTGCCACCACTCTTGCCTGGCTGGGAAGAAGCCCAGGACACGTGGCACCCTGGCAATCCTCCACTCCACCCCTGCATCCTGCATCTGTGCTGGTTGCTACGGTTACAGGAAAATTGGTGTGTTTTGCAGGGTGGGAGGGGGTGGTGGACAGGACTGGGGTGATGGGGGCTGTAAATGAAATGGCTTTTGTGGGAAGGAGGTCCTTTGCCCAGTCCTCAGCAGCTCCATGCCGCAGAGCCAACCCACGCTGGCTGCGGGCGCCTTGCACATTTGCATGGAGCTGACAAGATGACAAGGTGCAAATACACCAGGCTGCTCGAGAGTAATTTTTACGGCAGCTCTGCCTTGTGCACGTTTTTATTGCAAAGAGGGTAATCGGGCCTCTTCATTATTGAAAACATATTTACTACCCCTCGGCCGCTCTCTCCCATTTTTGCCAGCCCCTTCCTTTCCCCCTTAAGTACCCTGTCCTCCACGAGATATGATCTCATAAATTTACAGTGTACTTGCTGTCTGCAAAGTGGATGTTCAGTTTCATTTTTATTGGACTTTATGATACAGGCGGATTGCATTTTATTTGTTGTACTGCTACCAGAAGGCCTGAAACTGTAGGTAAGTGCTGGCTGCAACAGGGATTTGGCCTGAGAAAGGGCTGTGGGATGGGGCTCCATATACCCTGTGAGAGCTGCCAATATGGGACACATTAGCTACAAGCAGGATAGCTGCAGGAGAAGGTAGTGCTTTGTGGGAAGGCTGCCTTCCTCCTCTGCTCTAGGAAATGCTGCTCCCTCTGCCCTGTGGTCCTCCCAGCTCCTCTTAAGAGGGATTGGGATCGATGTGGGAGCTGCGCCTGTCTCCCCGACAGCCAGTGTGATTGACAAGAGATGCACAGCAGGAATACAGCTGCAGTTTCTCATCGCTCACCACTCTTTTTGTAGTTTGTACCCTTCCCAAAGATGCCTTTTCCAAGGTTGCTCTCAGGCTAGACAGGTTTATCCAAACTTGCCTGTCCAGCACTGCCCTTAGCATGACACTAACATACCGTAACAAAATTGTCAGAAACCACAGGGAACAATAACAGTGTGTGTGACACCAAGGAGGTCAGCACCTATGAAAACATCTATTGCAGTCAGTACATTGCTCCAGATTTACCCTACTGTAACAGTGAGCAAAGAATAACCTCATCCCTTCAACTCCAAACCGCTCAGATGGCTCCTATGTACTGCCTGGCACACAGGCAAAGATCCCCTTGACACGGAGGGAGCACTGCCTGATGTGCAGGGACAGAGGGAAGCCCATGCCCCTGCTCCTACTGACACCAGCTCCGGACTGACTGCTGAGCCAGCGCCTGCCATCAGGGCTGCTGCAATCAATCGCTAGTTCATTATTAAAAAGCTGTCTTGCTGGTGTACAAGGAATTTGTTAGCATGCAGTGAGCCATGTGCCCTCTCAGCATCAGGTGGCTGGGGTGGCACCACATCTCACCATAGAGCTGCTTTCTTCCCCAGGGGAAAAGGCTTTGCAGCCCTTTCAGCAGCTGCCCAGTGGGCCAACAGCACGAGGAGCCCAACACACTGTTTCCACCTCATCTTGGTGCAGCACAGTGGAAATAATAAACTTGTGTCATTTCAATCCAAAAAAAAAGGAGGGATTTTTTTTCTTTCCCAAGGTAATGGGGAGAGGCCAAGCAAAGCACTGCAAAGCAACATAAATGATTTAGCACCCAACAATTTTGCCAGGGAAACACTAAAGATGGAGTCTAATCTTTTCATCTAACCCCGGTCCTTCTAAAGGCTTTAAGCTAGGAGTTGACTCAGCATGTCAGTGCCAAAAAGATCCATTGACCTCGAGTTCAGTGCTGAGAAATTGAGAAATGTTCTTTTTAATGTCTATTCAATAAATACAGCATCACCCTCTCCGTGGGCTGAGCAATCCACTTCAAATCCATTATGGCACGTTCTCACAGACTGACAAGTTGTCCTGAGACAATAGTGGCTGCCAGATGAGGTTAACCCTTGCCGAGGGGGTGTAAATCTTTGTAGCCACAAGCCTTTTGCTCTCAGAAGTCCTTGAGAAGAGGGGAGGGGGATATCTGAATTGATGACGAGCGGCTGCTGTGCGCGCTCCTTTGCTGGACCAAGGTGATTTGCATTGGTAAAATATAGGCCCAGTCAACAAAGTCAGCCTTCTGAACATCTTGATGGCAAGGAAGAGAGTGCTGTTGCCCAGTGGCAGCAGAGTGTTACTCCCCAGTGGGCTGGTGATGTTCCCAGGTAATCATGCTCCCAGCTTGTACCGGCCATTACAGCCCATTGGTTTGGCAGTGGGATGGATGCTGCTGAACCAAGGTTTTGTTGGGAAGCAGTATCAGCCTTAGGCAGTTCTACCAACAGCCAAAAGTGAGCCCTGGAGATTGTGGTTCCCAGGGAAATTTGGAAATGGAGACCTTTACCACAGGCACACTCGGTGTGAGCTCCATGCTCAGCTCCCCTGGGGACACCTCCCAAGCTGTGTGGCTATGCTCTGCACAGCACCAAGCTGGCTGGATTAAATACACAGTCAAGGAGATGACAGCACAACTCACAAAGCAGCTCAGCTCACCTGAGCCCAACCACTCCTGGCAGCAGTCCATGGCCTCCACTCCTGAGAAAACATGCATCTTAACAAAGCGGCTTTTCCAGAGACAGCCTAAGGCCAGCAGCAGCACTGGCCCCCTGCACAGAGCATTGTACCTGCAGGCTAGACTTTCTATCCAAAAGCACATCCATGCAAGAAGTGACAGCAGTATGACAACCACTTTACACACCACCACACACCTGTAACTCTATCCAAGGCTAGCATACACTGCTTTTCACTAGCTCCTGATTCCCAGGTGCCCCAGCTGGTGGGTGCCTCATGACTGCCTCATTGCCTGCCAACATTGGTTGCCCTGGTTATCTCTGATTCATCTATGGTTTGTGGAGTCTGACCCAACCAGAGGGCTGCTGGCCTGTCCTAAGGTCAGAGTCACAGATTACTGACCTAGGCAGACTGGAAGGAGTGCTGGTCTCCCTCCATAGAAGACACCTACTTAGCCAATGTAGTCCATCAGAGGTCAAACTTGAAGAGTGAGGAGTCCCTACATGGCCCTGAGGGGACCCTGCGGCCAAGTAGACCTTCTTTCTGATGGGAAGTCCTGGACTGCTGCAGCTTCCAGCAGTAAGTCGTTAATGAAAATTATCACCTTAGTAATAATAATAATACAATAATTCCAAAAGGTAAAGCTACCAGTGCGCAGTCAATCTGCAAGAAATTGGAGCAGAGGCAGCAGGGGAGCTCTTCATCTTCAGTTTTACGTTTGGTTACAGGTATTTTATGGTGCCCCTTTTCCTCCTCCCTTGTTTCAAGCTGCTGAGCTTTGACTCAGTGACACACAGTGATGCTGGGGCTGTGGCAGGTTTGAAGGGATGATGGGGCACTGCAGCAGCCACCCAGCCTTTGCAGGCCTCTCCAACGCACCAAGTTGTATGAGGTAGCATGAGCTGGCATTTGAAGCTCTCTGTTGATGGAAGGAAGCCATCCTGCACTGTGTATATCTGGGCCACATTTACAAATTCTCTTTTTGGTTCTGGAGGCTGGAAGTTCCCATTTTTTCCCTCTCTCCCTTTGTCTGTATGTGCCAGATAAAGGCAGCTTTGCTAAGATCTGCAGCGTACAAAGGGCTTGGCCATGTGATTGCACTGGTAACCACTGTTGCTGGTTAACAGGATCATGAACAATAGCAAATGTTTATCTTTTGATAGATAAACAATCTAATCTGATCTAATCAATCTAATCTGCAAAATCTTCAAGATGGCATTTCTTACTCATATGGTCTTTAAAGATACAGAATTCTGCTGGAAATTAGCAACAAACTTTTGTTTATAGAAATAAAGCTTACATATACACTTGTATAGCTGCTGAGAAAAACATGGGAAGGACAAATGCCTGCATAGACCGGAAGACTTGCTTTGGTCATATTCACATTGCACTGGGATGAGGGACATGCTAAACAAGATGCTACATTCATAGCTGTGTCCAAGCAGCCTTGCCAGAGGAAATCTCTTGGAGACACACCTTGCAAAGTGGGAGCCCTTCAGCTCACTCTTGGCTGAATTTCAAAGGGAGATGCAAAATTGAAAAATTAGGCATTTGGGCAATGATTTCCAAGTGCGAGGTCTCTATGCAACTCTGTCACAGGAGTGTTTCCAGGGGTCACCCAAGGTGAAAGAAAACAGGCAGGTAAATTGTGAGCATAATCACCAAAACAAAACCGTGCAGGAAGAGATATGAGGATGGAAGGGAGACACTATTCTGCTGCTGTACTAGGCACAGCCAATTCATTTGAAGACGAGTTTCAATGCCAGGTTGTTACCCTGTGATTAGTACTCCCTTCTTTGGTCACCAGAACCAGCTATGATTCTGGCGCTCCATAAACCCTCGGCCCATTAGGCCACCTTCTGCTGAAGAGAGACAGGATGTCTTTCTTCCACATAGGGACAGCAGGCAATAACAAAACCATGGAAGAGCTGATGGTGAACTATCTCTGTGATGCTGCTGAGACATAGAAAAGGACCAGGATGGCAGTACTCAATACACCAATCTTTGCCGCCACCCTAACCCACACATACCATAGTGGCTGATTGGCCACAGGCTTCTTTTTTGAGACCAGGCTTTAAGAGTCTCCTCCAAGACATTTGCTGACACTGCTATATATGGGCTGGGCTGACAGTGGCTTGGTGCACAAGAATTTCCTGATTGCTTTTTTGGGGAGGGACAGGAGCTTTCCTTCTCCCTTTGTCTCCGTGGTGAAGGATGTACTCTTGAGCTGAAGTCCTGACAATCCAAGCTGCTGAAATGAATCCTCTTCAGTCTATTTACTTGATATTTACCAAAGTCTGCGATCAACAAGAAAACACATCTCAGCAGCTCACTTGGCAAGAGAACGAATTGAGGCAGCACTGCAGCTGTCATATTTATTTCAGTGGCAAAGCAGGTCAGGAAAATTGATAAAATTAATCATACAAACTAGCAAACACCGGGAGTGAAGGAGAGGGAGAACGAAGGGGAGAGAATGAGAGTGAAGGAGTGTTTGCAGCACCAGCCTGCACCTGCTTTTATTTCTTTTAATGGATTTTTTTTTTTTCCTTATGCAATGTCACAGATAAAATTGGTGCAAGGTACAGTATTTTATAAGTAGGTTTGGGGAGGGGTGTGGAGATTACTACAAGAGATGCCTATTACACGAGGGCTGAGCCCTAGCCACAGGGTTTGCAAGGAAATAGGAATTCAAGGGCAGAAGTGATTTTTCAGACAGTCCCCATAGACCAGGTGGGAAGGCCCTTGAAAGCAATATCTAGAGGTGCTCTGAGCAGGCTGGGGTTTGGGCCAGGGCTCCAGGTGGCTCCTCAAGTTTGTCCTCAGGGCCATGTCCCTGTGACCTCTGCCAGCTGGGTGCAGATGTGCCCAAGGCTTGTGGCAGCTGCACCAACCAAAGTGCAGAAACATCTCTGCAACCGCAGAGTTCCTCACCCCTGTGAGTGAGCAGCTCTGGGGACACCTCACCAAATGCATCCCCCCTCGGTTTCTCACCTTGATCTCAGGAAGCCCGGATGAGGCACAGCTCAAACGAACCCCTGTGCTCCCTAGGCAGTGGTCTCTATAGCCACCCATGCTGGGTTAATGAATAATGAGGATTAACACTGAGTTTGCTCTCAGAGCAACTTGTGGGTCCATCTGGAGAAGGAAGCTTGCAGAAACTAAAAGCTTCTTGCTATGGGCTACTCTCAATGGGCACCTGCCTGAATTCAAACTGGTGGTAACCAAGTCAAAAAGATCCACCTGACTCTGGGAAAACCTTTGGAGAAGGTTTCAAGCAGGGTTTCAAGCAGTAGGTTCAAGTGTTAAGCATCTCCCCTCCCTTCTTTCCCTCCCCCTCCCCTCTCCCCCTTTTTTTTTTTTTGGAAGAGTTTTTAGACCAACATTTAAATTTTAAAACTTGCCATTTCAGAATGAAAAGTGGAAGAGTGCATTTCAGGGATGTTACCAAATGGCATTTTGTCATTTCTACTCTTTAGCTTTCTGTCATAAAAATAGCATTCACAAATCTCAATCCAAATTCAAAAATAACATTGGTCCCTCTGAAATGTTTCCTTCTCCTCTCTCCCCTTTTCTCTTCTTTTTCCTCCTCCCTTTTCTCATTGTCCCTCTTACAGAATGAAGATTCACTGAAAAATGTCTCTGCCCTAATTTTGAGTCTTTTTTCTCTGGCTTTCCACCCTCCCTCCCACACTTCTTCAGGCCCTCGCTGCACGTCCCTATTCCTACCGTGAATTACTGTTCTCATTGCTCCAAACACATTAAAAGTGAAGCTAATTAACCAGCAGAACAATTTGCCTAACGACGTGGTAGATTCTCCATCACTTGCAGCCTCCAAGTCAAGCCTGAAAGTCTCTCAGATAGAGCTTTAGCAGGGTGGGGAAATTTTAGGAGTGAGGGTCTCTGATCCCCATGGGGCTGCAGGACATGTGAGGTCACCTTAAAGACTTTGGGACCCTAAAATAAGGGGTTCCACCTGCATCTGGGGAGGAGGGCATCCATCAGCTTCTGCTTGCTCATCTGCAGTGTCACACTTCTGTCCTTGCCAGGGATGGGGCTGCTGCGGGTGGTGACAGTGATCTTTGCCAGGCCATGGCTGAGGAAGGATAGTGGAATGGACCCTGAGGTTGTGAACCCTTGGGGATAGTGACAAACCAGCCAGAGGCCACCAGAAACAAACACTGGCATGGAAATCACAAGAGCTAACAAGCATTTTAGGCAAGAAATCCCTCTATAAGATCTTGCTGACAAGCACTATTAAATATTCATTCTATAGAGTGCAGAGACATCATTAGACACATACATTCAAGCTCTCCATACTCCCAGCTCTGGCATTTGTTTTACGCTGCACTGATGAGCTGAGGGGACCTCAGGTGGGCTGGTGCCAGCCCCCATTTGTAAAGCTAGGCTCCATAGGGGAAAGTATGGCTTGCAAGGAAAATCCCATCCTGGAAGCTCCAATGACACCCACATGAGGGAGGCAGGAGTAAGTGGATTTGTGAGATTATGATGTTTAAAGCACATTATCTTCCCCAAGGAAGAGCAGCAGCAGAGGTTGCAGAGATAGCCATGCCTATGGAGTCACACTGACCAAAAGGAGCCACAGTCTTACCACCAGCATCCTCCCAGACATCCTATATGGATGTGAAGGTGCAGGAAGGAGATCTGCCTTGCCTTCATACCCTGCCCCGTAGGCACATCCCAGTGCAGGTAGGCACTCCCTATCCCGCAAACCACAAATGAGCCCTCTCCAGCTGGTTAACCCCACCAGGGATTAAGGAGAGGTCAGACAGGCACCCTGGCAGATGCCACAGCCCTGCCATCAGCCACCTCGGCAGCCTCACCAGACTGATGCTACCAGCCACATGTCCCCTTCCCAGCTCAGAGCTGCCTCTCCCACACCTAGGGGAAACCCATATGCTCACCCCAGCCAAAGTTGTTTCTGCCCACAGGAGACAGGGCTTGCACACACATACATGTATATGTGTGTGTATATATATGTATGTATGTGTGTGTTTTTGCATATATTTGTGGTGAAGGTACCATTTTTCCTTAAAACAATCCGTCCATAAATGTCACCGAAAATCCCGGTCTCCTTTTATTAAACCTGAAAAATGCGTATAAATGTAAATAACAAATGACTGATACAGGGAGAGGAACCAGAGCGTCTGCTGGCGTCACCCTCCCTCCCTCTCTCCCTCCCTCACGCTCTTTCCTCCTCATGTAATTTGCATTAATAAAGAGGCTGTTCCTTGTCGGAATGTGTTTCATCCGGTTTAAAATCCCAGGGCGATCCACCAGGAACAGCTCTGGGAGAATCCGACTGTCAGAGCCGACAAGACAAATGAATCCCGGTGTCAGGAGCGTGTGGTTCAACGATGACAGATTGAGAAGAACTGTCCCCCTCTCGACAGGCGGGCTTCATTTTCAAATTAATAAATCTGAATAAAATATTTTCCCTTTCATTACGAGCCGAGCCCGGATGACAGTTCCCGTGACAGGAGGGAGTCGCAGTGTTGATGAGGAGACTTTGCATGAATTCCACCTGGGCTTCTTCAGCTTTATTTTTACCTGCAATTGCATCCCTGTTTACTTCTCTTCCCTTCCCTCCTCCCCTTGCCCTCTCTCTCATGCTTCCCCCTCCCACCCTCCTCTTCCTTCACCTGCTCTCAGCCCCTTTCCCATTCCTCTTCCACTCCTCCCTTCCCCACCATCCCCCAGTGATTTGGAAGGCGAGCCCTGGATGTCACTCCTGCAACACACACACCAGCTGTCTCACACCTCGAATGCATACATGTATGAGACGCACCAAGGTTTCATGTTCTCGCTGTGTTCACACTGCTTTATTTCCACATGTGCATAGGTGCCTCAGCCTCACTGAAAACACAGCCCACACACCTAAAGAGAAAACCCCCACCGGGTTTCGATCCGTTTTACACAGAGGTGGAACTTGGCTTGGGGATCAGCCAGCAATGGCTGCTCCCAAGGGGGCTGGAGGCAGAGTCACACCACAGCCCAGTTCCCAGGACACGGGCAGCTGGGTCAACAAGGGCTCTGCGTATCTGGCAGCATGGTCAGCCCCAGTTAAAACATACAGCTCCTGCTCTGTTGCACTCACAGTACCACCACACTGCTCAGAAGGTGGAAAGTATTTACAGACAGGTTAATAATAACCTTCTCCTGGCTTGCTGCCTCAGGTACATTTGTAAGTCTCCCAAGCATCTTTCTTTGAGACAGCAACATGCCAACCACGGGTGCATGCTGTGTTTGCACAACAGTACGGCCCAAGTTGGTATCAGGTTTTGCCTTGGCCCAGGAGCATGTTTACCCTCTGACACCAGCAGCCGTTCCCAGGGACGTGTAGCCTCTGCAGCAGCACTGCAACGTCCCTCTGATCTGCCCCTCCATAGCAGGCCCCCCCCTTTTTCTATGACTGCTACAATACCCAAACCGCTCCTTGCTCCAGAATATACCTTTGGATGATGAGGGCAGGCAAACAGTTAGGCCACTGCTCAGCACACATGACACTCAAGTTTCCGATCTGCCTCTGGATCCCACTGTGACCCACAAATACGGCTGGAGAGCCCATAAACATTTTTACTGCCACGTAGCCTCCAGGCAGTGATGTGGTCCACTTCCCTAGGATGCAGCAGAGATTATTCAATGATGCTCCCTGTGCAACCTCAGCGCTGCAAGGGCTGGAGAGCTTTTTTCCATCCATGAAGGATGCCCTGGTTTAGGTAAACCTCCCAGCCCTCCTGCACAAGTGTTGGTCTTCAGTTTGGACAGTCCTCTGGATCATCCCAACTGAGGAATGGCACCCATGGAAGATCACACAAACTCAACCCAAAATTTGGACTGAGCTGGCAGTGGCATGGAGAGAGCAGAAATAGGAGAGACCACAGTAGCGGAAATGGAGTGTTTGAGCTGGCTTGGGAGCTGCAGTGACTCCAGGGCATGTTATGGAGAAAGCTGGCAGAAATGGAGGCACCGGCTGATTCTTTGCAAGCCCAATAACCCCCTCCAAAGAAATTAGAAACATTCTAACAGCTATAGCTGTTCCTGACAGTAAATTTGATTAACTTGCCCGTGGAGTTAATGATATAGAGGGCCGTGTGGATTTTGTTGTAAAGAACACAGAAAAGACAGATGAGAAAATGAGAAAACAAGAAAGTAAATTTAAGCAGCTGGAAGCTTTAACAACTGGCATGATAAATCCAATAAAGAACTGCTCGATAAAACCCAACCACTGGAAAGCCAAACATGGGCTGGGGAGGGAGTGGATGTAGATGTGTTTCGGATTCACAACTGAAGCAGGAGCGTGATTGACTCACAGTGGGAAAATGCTCCCAGGTCACTGGCTGGGCTGCCAGGAATGAGGAGACTGCAGCCCTCCTCAGCTGCTTGCTCCTGGAGCACAGAGCAGTGATGCTTCTGCTACGGCCATCCTACAAAGACAAGGCAAAGCCAGGGACCTGCTGCTCAGGCTCACTCCCACCCCTTTTCTACTCTTGTTCCAGTTTCCTCTCCAGTTCTCTCAGGACCCAGATGAATCTGCTGAGGCTGATGAGAGCCTAGGGGGATTCACACCTACTAAGCCAAACCACACTAACTCTGGAAGGCAGCACAGTATCATAGACAGACTTGCCAGGGAAATGCAGACCAGGTATTGCCAAAAAGCCTGAAGTAAAACCCAACATTTGGACATCCATATTCTTAAATTCTACCTTCTTTAAAATTTAATTCTGCTGAACCCTGCTGGATGTCACAGCCAAGAGGAAACCTTGAAGAAAATGACTGATGAGGACCCGTCTCTGCTTACCCGAGTAGCAAGAGCTGTGGATGAGCGTCTCATAGCACTGTACTATTCAAAGCATACTTGGTGCACCACTGTAACACAGATGACCCTGCAGGATCCTTGCTGTGTGTACAAACTTTCTAGTTTTGGCATTCTCACACTAAGCTCATTGGTGTTCCCCATCCAGTTGACTATGCCACGTAATTCCAGAGGTGCCAGTCTGATCCAGCCACACCACTGTACTCATGCAGGGGGAAAGCAGACACCCTCCATATGGATCCAAGAATCAGGAGTGCAGGGAAACAGGGACCAGGGCCACCCATGCAGTACCAGCTGCAGCTGGCAACAGTCCAGCAGCTGTGTTATCTCTGGCACAGCTTCCCCAGGCTTCTGCATTGTGGGAGGTGTTCGCTGGGCACAGTCTGACTGCACAGAACTGGCCTTAAATCCTAAACAACCAGCCCTCCTCGCACTAGCCTGGCAGCATTTAGTGCATTGGATGCAGGACCATCCAAGTACCTTGGCCTGGCATTTCTCACCATCCATATCCCCTGGCACCTTTATTTTTTCAGCCTTCTGTGGCCCTGGGCAGCAAAGGACCTCTGTTCCCAACCAGGACATTCAAGCTGGCCTGTTGACCTGTATCTGAATTTGATACTTGGACTTTGACAGTGGGCAGTGGCTTGGATAACATAGACCAATATCTACATTGCTATACCACCTACATCCAACTTTGGTGGGCCATGGTCAATCAGAAAATATTTTCTACATACAACAATGCAGAACAATAGCTCCAGATGTTCTCCATGCATTCCTTAATGGGGCAAAAATACAGACGGAGCCCAGTTCCCCAGAGTCTTAGTCTGCTTCCATTACCCCAATTCCCAAGAATATCTCCCAGGTCTCACTTCAGATTTGGAATTGGAGACCCAATGGGGGAAAGGCATCATTATGAACTTCAGCTGCAGGCTATCAGGGCTCTCTCAAGCAACCTTTGGTGAACAAGGAGAGCAAAAGAGACCTTTGGAACCATCTTCCCCATCCTCTGCTCTTTTCCTGTTGCTCAGCCGCCTGCAAGACCAAGTGGCTGGAAATGTGCAGAGTGCTCTGAATTGAGCTGTAAAGAATGAAGGTGAAGTTTTAAGCCGCTAGATTCATGGCTGGGATTTTTATACACACATAAAATATGAATCTCAGTTGTATACAAAGCTGAGCCCATCGTGCCAAAAGGATCCCAGTCAAGCAGGCCTGTAAAATGAAATCCTCTTGGACTAATTTAAGGAGACCTGAGCAATATAAATTCTGGCCTGCTCAAATGCAGGAAATAAAAAAAAATCTGACTTGAATACAGGCTTCTCTCTCACTGCACTTGGCAGCCCCAGCGTGCAAACAACAGGAACAAAAAACAGAGCAAGAAATTAGCTCTGGGGTTGTGAAAAACACTGTTCCAGCTCCCCATTTATACCACTCTTGTGGGCCTAATGACACCCTCTTCAGCAAAAATTTAATGCAGAGATAAACTTTCCTATAAATAAGGAATGCTCGTATTTGCTGGCTCCTGATGACTTTCCTGACCTGCAGAGTCACTTCCACTGAGCTGCTGCACATGGAGAAAACACTCATAAAGATGCTTTTTATTAAAGAAAATATTAACTTATCTGCCAGCTAGCAAATCTTGACTTGCAGATCTTTATCTCCTTGGGTTTAGTGGAGTAAGTCTCTTTCAACAAGTCACCTCACTGGAGGCTGGAGAAGGACTTGCTTGTCCTGCTTCTGCTGATGAATGCAGCTGGAGGAAGGCCACAGGGCTGGAGGAGCTTGCTCTGAGCCATGGCCATCAGAGTTCAGGTGCATTGAACAATTTATGGCCAGCCACCTTTGCCAGAAAGGGCAAGGAGTGGGTGTATTAAAGCATCCATGTCCCCTTTTCTTTTCTTAGGGTTCAAGAGGAGCTGAAGAGACTTTGCTCAACATCAGAGAAACCTCCTGAGGTCTTGAAAATGCACCCAGATATCCTTGCAAGGGCCAGAGATAACATCATCCTTCCCAGCAAAATAAGGAGCCAGGTAACATCTAATTACAGGATTAGAAATGCCTTAGCTGAAAACACTGTCTCCTTTTTCTAGAAAATGTGCATGGCTGCTTTTTGAGGGCAGAGAGAAGAGCATCATTCAGACTTGCCTTGAATTATCTGCCAGCTCGCTGGGACAAGAGCATAGTTGTTGGGGCACATGCTGCCAGCTTCATGGCATGGTGCACAGCAACTCCCTCCCAAGCAAAATAGCCTGGTGACAGCTCAAATGAGGCATGTATGGCTCTGCTGCAGTTGCTGATGGTCCCTCAGCACCTCTGGAGTTCACATGTCCCGTGGTCTCCTTGTCTCAGCACCATCACCACCTCCGCTGCTACAGGAGCCCTTACCTCCCTCCCATGCCTGAGGTCCTCCGCACTGCACCACCACCCCCTCGCCATGTCATAGAGGCCTGAAATGAGTGGGAACATTGAGGAGCCCTTCTGTAGCTGACCAAAGGCATGAGACATTCAGCAAAGCTATGGAATAATGCAGGGGATGTTCGCTGGTGGCAGGATGATATGTAGCAAGCTCAGCAAGTTTTCTGGGGTTATTTTTACAAGCTTTCTCCATTAAATAAAAAAAAAAAAAATAAAATAAAAGATACCCAAGCACTAGCCAGGAAAAGCCTCCCTAATGAATGCATCAACTTCAGCTCCAAAGCTGAAGGCGACTTCCAGCCAGCCCATCTTTGTTCCTCAGGGCTTAGGAGAAAGATCTCCTCTTGGGCAGCCAAGTAGCAATTGGGTCACAGTGCAGGATTATCTGCTAGTAACAAGCCGCAAATGTGCTCTGGGACCAGTGATTCATTAATGCAGTTCATGGTGACATATGAACCAGAACCCGAGGGAGCCTTTATTTCTGCCCTCTCTATCCATTCAGTTGAAAGACAGGGAAAAAGGTTCCAGCACTGCACTGATTTCTAACACTGATCAAATTAGCACTACCCTACAACCAAGGCAACTAATCAAGGACATCAGGGAGAAGGTGTGGTTTGAAGTGCAGAAAAAGCCTGGGTCTCTGAGTAATGTTGCAAGACAAATCTTCACTGCTTATAGTGAATAGGAGGAAAGAGGACTGAAGAGGCAGGGACAGAAGCTTTTAAGGAGACAGTGCTTCAGGGAACCTGTTGTAGACTCTTATGGCTAAGGTTACAGGGTGCAAGTCTCTTCCATCCTCCCCCAAAACCCTTCCCACAGACCCTGAAGCGGCCAGCGGTCCTTGGGAATTGGGAGCACAGATACTCTTTCAGAGATGTAAAGACCCTCCAGAGGGTCTGGAGGTTCTTTATAGCACCGCATACCACCACCCTGCTGCTTTATTCTAAAAACTGAGAATGAGAAGTGAAAACTATCCTAACAGGAAAACTAATACCTACTGCCTGCCTTTGGCTGCACAAGTTGAGTGCATTGAAGGCACGCTGACTGCACGAAAATGTTTTTAAAATCTTTTAATGGCAGCTGCCAAGTATTTCCAAGGAGGCACATGTACACCCTTTCAGATAAACCCTTGGAGGATTTTCAGGAAAAGCCCCTTTCCTGAGGTCAGGATCTCCCTGAAATGCATGGGGAACATACCATCTGAGGCTCAGCAAGTAACCCAAAAGCCAATGTCTCCATAGCAAGGCTGAAGGGCAGTCCCAGCTAGCTAGCTCTGTGGAGAAAATCCAGAGCTACTCTGGCCTTACGGTAGTATGAGAAACAGTGAGGTTTACCCCAGGCATTGCTCATCACGCAGACGAAAGGAACAGCTCCAACATCCAGGCAAAACAAGGCCGGTGCTACATAAATACAGCCCTCACCAATTCAGTGTTACCGTAGCAGCTTTAAATATTTTATTTCCTGACTTTTATGCCATAATAATTCATTAACTTTTTTTAAATTATTTTTATATTTTCCCCTCCACACTGCCTATATGTGCAGGTTATAAGAGCAGTGCATGAGGGTGGATTCACAGCTGGTGAGACCAGTGCCACCTCACCAAAGCCCACAGAAGGTGTTGACCTGGATAGTGGTTCCCAGAGGTTTTGGCACCTGGGAGTGCTATCCCAGAGCTGTTGACACTGCAGGGCCCCCTTGCCCTACCTGCATATTGCACTGCTCTTTCCAACAAGGGACCTACAG
>JBCJKH010048758.1:17310-39023 GCA_039877255.1 Loriculus beryllinus
TTTTGGAAAAGCCTTTTTTGGGCAAAAAAAAAAAAAAAAAAAAAAAAAAAAAAAAAAAAAAACCAAAAAAAAAAAAAAAAAAAAAAAAAACAAAACAACACAAAACCAAAAAACAATAAACTAACAAAAACCACACAGGGCAACACAGCTACATCACTTATCCAGGCAAAAAAAGGTTGTAATTCTGGCTTGGGTTAGAGACTGGCCACAAGCCAGCAGGAGCCCGAGATCTAAATCCCAGAGATTGCCAGAAATTCAAGTCTCCCCTGCTCCGACCTGCGGCAGAGCTACAGGGCCTCCGAAACCAATGGCGCAGGCTGGATGAGACAAGGCATTTCCAGCAAGCCCTGTTCTTTTGAGACATCTCATCAGTCTCCAGGAGAGGAAGCAATCTATTCCCTCCTTCTCTCCATCTCAGGACAGAGGCTACCCAGGGGACTGTCTGTGTGGTTCTTCAGCAGAGCCACCACTTGCAGCTCTCGCCTCTGCTTCCTAAAAGCAGCCATTACAACCCATCTCCCTCTCCATTGCATAACAGTCCCACCAAGTAAAGAAATACGTATGTGTGTGTGTGGTGCACACACGGGTGTGTTGTGTTTTCCCAGCTAACACATGTCAGGATCTGTTTAAGCCTGGCTTTATGCTCAAATGTCACCCTGCCAGAATTCATTACATCCCATTTATTAATTAATTAAAATATATTTATACAGAACAGGCTTTATGAGAGAGAGATAAAAATAACATTTTGAGAGCTGTCCCCTGGACGGAGCGGGTGCTCTCTGATGGCAGCAGCAAGGACAGTAGCCACAGCCTTCCCTGTCAAGTGCTGACTTGCAGGGAATTGATGATATGGAAATTCAGTAATTAAGGCTGAAGAAAAAAAATCAGAGGCAGGCTCCAGTGCTGGTGCTGGCCATGCAGCAGCTCCATTGCCCCATCCTCTTCTTTCTGTTGGGCAGTGAGATAACGTTATCTCCTCCTCACACAGAGGATCCCAGTGTGTAAAGCAAAGGGGCAGGCAGCACTTGGTCTCCAGCCCCTGTGCCACCCATCCCTGCAACTCAGGGCTTCTCAAAGGTGAAGGGATGCACAAGCTTCTGCAGCCCCCTCCTCCTGCTCTACCAGGTACCCACATGGGAGCTTGCAGCTGTACTCTCCCTCCCAGCTCACGACAGCAGGGCTCCAGGGCTGGAGAGAAGCATTTGCAGTCAGAAGATGCAGCAGGCTCACCAGTGAGCTGGTGAGGGACGCCTGGCACAGTCACGGCACGACAGCAAGGGGTGATGGCTCACCTGGCGATGCTTTTATGAGATAAAAGCTGGTCTTTCCTAGCTAGGCATTGCCTGACTTATATTGGCAAATGGGGGATTTCCCCTTTGCTTTCCAACTTCCTCAAGAGGTGCCACAATCTCCCCGGGACTCAGATCTAGTGGCACCAGAATGGACTATTCTAGGAAGAGAGCAGAGGAACCCTGTCAAAAAAGGGAAGGAGAGGGAGGAAAACAGAGTGCAAGGCTGGGGAGGTGACTGCTGGAGGGGACCAACTCCAACCAAGCCCCTTATCCAGGACCAGGCAAAGGGGGGCAAATGAGCTGCAGCTCAGTGGGCCTGCCCTCTCTGCCACAGCAGTGGCCACTTCACTGCACGTGCTTTGGCTCTGCTATCCTTTTGACAGAACAACAGTGACATTTCTACTTAAAACTCTCTATGACCTTTCCCTGGGAGCCTCTTGAGTTTCCCTTGTTCTGGCGTCTCCTGCCTGTTGCCCCCCCAGGAGCACCTTGCTCTCACTGTAGGGAGAAGGGGAGGCATGGGCTCCATCCTGGCCATGGCCAGGACCAAGGGTAGTTCTGGGTTTTTGGTGTCCACCTTTACCTGTCAATTACTAGCAGCATGGGGATCAGCCCATCCTGGCCAGCAGCCAGCCCACCCCAGGACCCTGGTTTGCACACAGAGGGGCAGTGAGTGGCAAGTCCCCCTGCCTCTTCCCAGGCACCAGCACTATTAGCTATCTAACCATGTCCTGCAGCTCCCCTGGCTGACCCTTGACCTGTCAGTGCACATTAGCGGATGTGCTCATCTGACAGCCACACACACAGCTTCAGTGGGCACCCCAGGAGAGCACACCTGCAGCAGCTCTGCACACTAGCCCACTTGCTGGGAACTGTGGGGCTAGGCAAGGCAGGGATTTGAGTCTCAGAAGGTAAATCAGCTCTGCTGCCACTGCAGCAGCTGCAGAGACAGCACAGGTTTCCCTGAGCTCTGCATGTCACTGTATCAGCTCAGCGCCACATAGCAGGGGACAGCACTGCAGCTGGGGCAGCCGTCCTGTGCCATGTATCGGCTGGGTATCAGTGTGAAGAGAGAAAAGAAGAGCTTTGGAGTCATTGTGCCATGGGAGTCTGCAGCCAGGTCTGACCATCTACCAGGCTTAGCTGGCACCTCTCACATTGTTCATTCAGCAAGGAATGAGAATAATCAGTTCCCTCCAAAAGCATTGAGATGGTAACAGAAAGCACCGTGCTCCACAGACCAAGGAGCACTCCTTTGGCTATGCTCAACCCTGGTCCTCTGCTGGGAATCACCCTCAATGGAGCTGTCAACTTAGTGGAGGTATGGGAGGAAGACAGATCTTCGGGTACCTATTGCCTCAGGGAGGAGGTGGGTGCTGGATCCAGGGTTTGAAGATAAGAGATGGGAACTGGGGACAGCACAAGAGTCCCATGTTCCCCAAAGAGCACCTTGATTTAGCCAGGAAGCAAATGAGAGTATCAAAGACCAAGTGGTGCTGTAGCAACTGACCCACCTCCCACACTATCTGAGACAGGCAGAGGAGCCCTCAGGAGGTGCCAGTCTCTTCCCATTGACTGAGAAGTGGTGCTCCTCCATCAGCAGGCACAGACCTCACCTGTAGCTGAGATAACTTGTCCCACCTCTCCTAGGACAAACACAGGAGCTGCAATCCAGACCTCCAAAACCCTCCATGAACAGGACCACCTTCTTTTCCATCCTCACCCTATGCAGCTTCTTGGAAGGACCAGGTTCTTTCCCCAGGGTATCAGCCAGTGCAGCTCTGCTGACCTTGGAGGAACTCTGTCAGCTTACCCTGGCTGAGGACATAACCATCTATTATTTAGATAAGGAAATACACCCGCGGGTATAAATGGAAGTAAATCCTACTTTTTTTATGTAGGCAAATATATCTGAGTAGATCATTACCGGATACTGCCCAGAGACTGTAGCAGCAAGGGAGGAAGCCTGCAGCTCTCTTGTCCTCCCTTACAGAAACAGAGAGGAAGAGTGGGGAAAAGTAATGGCAGGACAAGAAACTTATCCACTGCAGTAGCTTAGACATCAGCCAAGGACTGAGCCTCCAGCCTCACAGCTGTGAGGACCAACCTTCAAGGTTCTCTCTTGTCTCTGAGCATCTTCCATCACCCAGTGGAGTATCACACCCCAGAAAGCACACATGGCCCCCTTCACACAGCCCAAATTCAACACAGCCCAACAGCATGCAGCTCTGCTCACAGCCCACATACAACCCTTGCTTGTACCTGGCATAACCTGCCAAATCTCAACCAAACAGCCCTTTTCACCACACAGGGATGGCTATGAAGCATTTGTCATCCCCAGGCTGGCAAGGAAACCACACGCACAAGAAAAGAGCTTCCCTGACTCAAATGATTCTCATTTTTTGAAGGGCAAATTTCCTTAGTCTGCCCACTCAGTCTTGACAAGGACAGCAGGAGACCCACCACATGAATACTAATGGCAGCGGCAGCAGCGACACATGGGGACAGGAGCGCTGGGGCTGGGCACTGCTGGTGGAGTGGTGGGGAGACAAGGAACGAGGGGTGTCTGAGACGCCACAGTGCTGGGATATCAAGACCCCTAGTGCAACACACATAGGATGGCCAGACCCATCCTTGCCGCAGAGGGCAAGGAATGAAGGCAGATCTCCAGCAGCAGCCAGGAAGTCATTATGATGCATTAGGTGTGCTGGATAAAGCCAACATGAGGGCATCACTGATGCAGAGGGTGTAAAAGGGCTATGGTCTCCCCAACACCATCTTTGTCCTTGACCCCTTTTATGCCCCCCAAGCAGTTGCAATATCCCTTGTGCTGAATTCTTATTCAACTTCAAACTGACAAACTGTTTTTAATCTTTTCCTTCCATCCAGCTTGGAGATTGGGAAGCAAAAATCAATACAGGCTGGCAGGTGATCAAGTTGCTTGACAGTGGCGCTGAGGAGAGAAACAGAGAAAAAAAGAGAGGGAGCAGAGGGGGGGCAAGGACAGGCAGGAGGATGGGGGTAACCAAGCACACCCTGTATTAAGAGACTCCGAGTGGGGAGGTTGCACTTGTCCCCATCACCACTGGAGTTGCTTGATAAGACAGCTGGCATGACGGTGTTGGTGCCCATATACAGGTGGTGGGGTGGAAGAAGTGGTCACTGCAATCATACCTTGCTTCCACTCCTCTGCTCTCCAGCACTGGCTGCCCAGTGTCCCATGCACCAATGGGGCCTGGTATAGTGCCTGGCTGGCTCCCAGCCAAAATCCCCACCAGAGACCTCCCTTATATCACCTCCCCCATTGGATCTGCTGCAGCCTGGTGACAATAGCATCTCAAGGAAGCCTCTTGGCATCTTTAAATGTGGAGCCTGAGATGCCTTGGTCATCAGGAGAGCAGCACTTTTTTCCCAACCCTGCTTTTGGCAGGGAGGGAGTTGTTGAGGCTGAGAGGGGAGCAATCACAGCAGAAAGCTTATTTCTCAAAAAATCAATCCAAACTGTCGCTTCTGTAGCCTCTGCTCCTGCCATGCCCCAGCCCGGTCCCCATCACCCTCCTCCATCCACCGGCCAGGGGACACCCCACAGGCCAGAGCTCCCAAGCAAGGAGCTGCTCCTGGGCTGCTCAAAAGATGCAGGAGGAGGCACCACTTGAAGGAAGAGCGGCAGCACCCCAGGAGGGACCCAGCAGCCCCTCAAGTTGGCAGCATCAGCACTAGGTTAAGGACAAAGCCCCATGGAACCACCCAAAAGGAGCAAAGACTCTTCAGCCCTAGGGGACAAGTAGGACCAAGCTGGGCTCTTCTACCCACACATCTCCACCTCAGATACCTCCTGGCATTTCTGTAAGCCACAGGCTCTGCTCCCAGAGCCGCCAGAACCCCCGAGAGCCGAGCTGACATTTGAAAACGATCAGTTTAGGAACTTCCCCCACCGCTTTCCTTCGCATCCCCCTTCCTATTGTTACTGTTCCTCCGAGCTTTCATCGTCTAACTCAGTAAATCTCCGGGAAATACGGCTGTGTTTCTGTTGTCACTTCTGATCAGAGGGATGCCAGCGGGGTGGGGGAAGTGGGGAGGGGGAAAGGAGGGGGAAGGGAAAGGGAAAAAAAGACTGCCTGGGGCCCCACACAGAGCCGGCATGCAAATGAGTGCCAGCTCCATAAAAATAGCCCCAGCAGTCACATTTTATTACAACCAAATTATTGAACCTGGGTTAGTGGGAACTGGCACTGGGGAAGGCAAGAGAGGGAACGGGAGGGAGAGAGGGAAAGGGTCAGGAGACATTTATTCTAAAGATTTGAACTTTGAGAGCACCAAGGGGTATATCCCCTCTCCAATACATTTGAGCGTCTGAAACCGGATGTGCCACAGCCTCCCTCACCTCCAGCGTGCTCTCCCACCCTGTGAAGCACCAGCAAAACACATGCAGGGGTTTTCAGCCCTGTTGGACTTCACACCCCCCCTTTAGACCCGTGCCAGTTTGCAGCAGGGACACCCACTACAGGTGCTGGCATTGTCCCCGGAGGTGCTCGGACGAGGGAGCACACCGCCTCCCTCCCATCTTGGGCTGGGAAACAAGGCAGGGACAAGGCACCGACCCTGGCCCCCAGTTTCTGCAGCACCTTTCAGCCACTGCCAGTGTTCACGGGGCGGCTGAAGGTATTTTACAAGACAGTGTGGGTTGGAAGGAGTGGCCGCTTGAGTTTGGAGGTGCCTCCCTTCCTGGTGACAGGGGGGTGGCAAGGGGATGTTGCAGACCCTGGCACAGAGGGGAGGTGGAGCAGGAGCTGCTCACACACACACCCCCCAAGGGCAGCAGCAGTGGGAGACACCCACTATTGCTTTCCCCTGGGGTCTGGTCACCTCTTTGTGTACCCCCCCGCCCCGAAAGCACTTGCTTAGTCAGCGTTTCCCAAGCAGGGACAAGGCACACAGGGACTCGCTTTCTCACCCTTCACAGCCACACTTCCTGGTACACAAATGGCAGCAGTGAGATGTGATGAGACAGGCCCAGGTTTTCCTCTGAGGGAGCTCCTCACAGGAGGCCTGAGCAGGAAAAAAAGATGCTGGGGACAAGTTAAGGACTTTGGAAAAGCCCTCTGCGCCTGCATGCACTCGGGTCCCAGATGCTTTCAAACCAGAGCAACCCAAAACACTGCTTTTCCAGCACTGCACCCCTGCCCCCAGACCTGTCCAACGATGGTATTTTTGGTTGTATTTCTTGCAAGAACAGTCCCGAGGTACCAGGGCCGAGGCCACGCTGGGAGAGGCGATGCCCTCCTCAGGACAGACACATTCTTGCACTGCTTTCTTGAGCCAGGCTGCTGCTCAGGCTGGCAGAGCGGCACGGCAATGCTTGGCAGGGACACAGCACTCGCTAAATGCATTGCCTCCGAGTGCTCCAGAGGAAACTGGGTCAAGATTTTCTAAAGACAGCAGCTTGATGCTTGCCTCTCCATCACAGCAAACAGCATCCCAGCAGAGCAGCAGGTGAGCAGGGACAGTGAGACTCTGCCCTCAGAAGAGCCAGACATGATGGAGCAGAGAGAGGATGTGATATCCTCCTGTCTCTTGCACAACCATAGGTGCTTCAAGGATGGCTGGTGCTTCTGGGACAGCCACTACCTATCTACCAAGTCCCATCAACATACAAACCTCTGAGAAAGCAGATGGAGTCACTATTCAGGTATCAGCTGGAGGATTTGCTGTCCCAAGCACATTATGGAACCCAGCAAAGTCCTAAAGGACTGCGCACCACCCTAGGCAGAAGGATGATGGTGTAAACATGTGCTGAGGCGCTTACCATGACAAGCCACAGAGAGAGACCCTCAGAGGTCAACCTTGGATGTGCTGAATTATAGGACCCTGAAAAAGGCTTCTCACACAGCCCCAGCTCAGCTCCTAAGTCACTCCATGTCCCATGGCTGCAGGGCTATTTAGGCAGCTGCCATCTTCCTAGCTCCCCTGAGCATTGCCTTTGCTGTGCAAGTGGGAGCAGTGTGGGTTTGGCACAGCCTGTCACGAGACAGCAACTCCTTACACACCCCAGCATGGACCACAAGCTGTTCCCTGCATCACTGCCTTGCTGTTCTCACAGCAGGATCTGGCCCCTTGGCCCCCAGATCGGCTGCATGAGCAGGACGGATGGACACATTCCCTCCTGCACAGCCTTGCAGTGCCACCCACCCCATTCCTTTGGGGTTATAGTTGTGTGATGGTTCAGGGCATGGCTACGTGGTATAGAAAAATGATATGCTGTCCTGGGAACACCTCTGCAGTTTCTTTGTCTTCTCTCTCATTACCACCAGCCCCCTCCACCACCACCCACCCCCGGGCCCTCACGCCCTAGTTTGCAGGTGTCTAAATTTTCACAAGACAGACATTGCCATCACCAAATCTCTGTCTGGAATGCCAAGATCTTCATTCCTGAGTGCATGTGTTTGTGGGAAAACATTGATTTTAGAAAAGATCCTTTACTGCAAAGCTCAAAGCCCTTCAGAGGAATTAAAGACAGGAGAGCAGAGCTCCACCCTAGGCCTTACAGTTCAGAAGTTGGGTTTGGAGCTAATTTGGATAAGGCCTGACTCACTCTTCCGAAGTGCCCAGGACTCATCTTCTTGCTGATGCTGCAGGAGCAGAAGAGATGCCAGCCAGCTCCTGTTATCACCTCTGTGGGACTGGCTTGTGATTAAAGGCATCTAAGTTGCAAAGCATGGAGGGAACAACATATGGACAGAAGCAAGGGACTGCTTTTCCAGCCTCTCTTTTTTAGGCTGTAACTGTATTTGCAAGAGGATCCCAGAGCCGCAGTGCAGTTCTTATTCAGTGCTATTAAACTTCATTAACTGATATATCGTTTCATGTTGACTCAACAACTCTTACACCTTCTTCCGAGGGACTTCCTCAAACACGCTGTAAATTGCCAATAACTGCCTTCCACCAGGAGCAAACGGGTCCAGCCCCAGCATGGTCCCACTCCTCCACCCCAGGATGGAGCAGCAGCGCAGGTGATCATGCTGCCCAGGAGCTCCTGTATTTATTATCCTCCTGCAAACCGGGGAAGGCAATCAGAGAGGCAGGTACTGCAAAAAAAGCCACTCTCCTGACTCTGCTCCAAATGCAGAGAAAACCTCTCCGGCAAGTTCTAGATCCTCAGTGGAGGAAAAACTCAAAAAGCATTCCTCTCCCAGTGATCAAAGCACTTTTTTGCTACAGAATTGACAGCTCCACTTCCAGCTGAATGCTTTCAAGATTCGCATTGTCTTACATAAACTATAATCCAAAATGATCTCAATCCAAAAAAACCTCTCAAAATTAAAACTTTTGGACCTAAACCCAAATGGGTCATTTTAGCAGTGTATAATTTTGATTTTTAGTGTTTTTCCCATCACTCCCTACACCAAATTCAAATATAGTGAGACCGACCTCCTTTCAGAGAGTTCTTTGATGCTGTGGTGTACACAGATGGAATATATTTCTGCATGTTCCAAGGCACTCTGGGATAGCTTTGCTCACGTAATTATTCAGATAAGCTAACCTGAAAGCAAGAGTGTGCACTGCTCATTTGCCAAATTTGAATGACTTTGTTTTCAAAGCATTGGTAGGCTCTTCCCTCATTGCAGGTGACAGCTGCCAGGCTGTGGTCCCCAAACTGTTCCTGTGTGGGTAGTGGGAGCCCCAGGGAAGGTGAGGAACAAGGGGTAGCTCATACCCCAGTGCTTGCCCCACTAGCCTCAGCCGTTCCAAAGTGGGGAGGGATGCTGAGGATGAGATACAGCACTAGTGAGAGGACTGGATGTGCCACTGGATGTGGCAAGTCAGTGCTATAGGTTTGGCACAAATGGGTGAGGCAGATGAGATGAGATGAGATGAGATGAGATGCATGAAGGAGATCCCCCTCCATGACTGCAGACCTGGCCATCCACACAGCCTGAACAGCAGCAACTGCCTGTTGGCCACCTTGCACCTCTGCTGCAAACCAGCACTCACTCCCCTCTCCATCCTTTAAAGCCAAGTGCACTTTAGGAGCAATTCTGAAATGAAATGACTCTGAGGTCGTGAGAGGATGGCTTTACTTTTAACAGCAAGGCATGACCAGAGCAGCATCAGGCAGGATAATAACAGGGCTGCATGACTGGCAGGTGGGCCACCACGCCATCCATTTACCACTTGCCTCAGCCAAGCACAGGGTGTAATTATCTCAGGCCACTGTATCACCATAAAGCGCCTTTCTGCTGAAATTATAACGTGTCGCCTTTAATTACGCTAATTGTTAATAGGGATTCTAATTTTGGGTTCATTTTTCACTGTTAAAAAATAATAGGCAAGGCAGCCCAGGCTTTTCTGCCTTCCCTGGGATTTCTCCCGCCAGCACTAATTGAAATGTCCCCCCGATCCATGCTGCTCTGCACTGACAGTGGTTTTGCCCCTTGTCATAAAATCAATGGTCTTCCCCTGCCCACCCTGTGCTGTTCTCTCTGGCTGCTTGGGCTCCTTTTCCTACTCACCGGCTCCCTCAGATCATCAGGGTTAAATGATCTTTTCATACCGCCCGGCCAGACTGTCAGGAGGCATTGAGTGACTTTTGAAAATGAACCATGTTAAGTGGACTTGATGGGGGTTACAACCGCCATTATTGCTATCACCACCATGATAAAACGGAGCTGTAATGACGGGGGAAGGTACTTATCACTGTCTTTTGTAGATCACTTAATATGGTTTGGGTCTGAAGCTTCTCGCTGGAGATAAATGGAATGTACTGAAGACAAATGGCACCGGGACAGAGCCTCCCATCACATTTGGGACACACGACAGGAGTAACACGGACGCAGTGGCCAGGTAAAATGATGAAACACACAAACCCCACATTGCCTTTTCCTTCAGGAGCCAGAGGAGGTGCCCAAAACCACCTGGGTGACAAGATTTGTTCAGGCAGCTGCCAGCGCTAGGTGCAGAGAACCAGGATGAGAAAGAAATGGAAAATCAGCCCCTTGCCTCCCAACCTGCCTGTGGGAATCAACAACAATGCTACCCAAAAGCTGGTCTGGCAAACCAGGAGGTCCTTTCTGCTTTCCCAGTCCCTCACCAAGCTGTAGTAAGATACTAAGGAGCCCCTTCCCTTCTCTTCACCAGGTTTTTCCCCATCCACCTTGTCCCAGGCTGGACCGTGAGCAGCATCAGCACCAGGGGTCAGCACCCAGCCCTGCCGGCACCCTCCATCCTTTTCTTTTGTCCTGTCCCCAAAACAGGTGATTTCAGCTTCAGCAGAAGAATCCCAACAAAGCACATGCCTGTCTGCTTCAGCACTCAGCTGATCTGCAGCAGACAAATCCCAGAAAATATATTTGTGCAACACAAAGTGAGATGTGAGCTCATGCTAAAGGATTTCTCATGTGGCATTGCTATAGACACAACAGGAGAAAATCCACTTTGTGCGTTTACTGCTGTCAGTCCTATTGCACATCAGACAAAGCCAAACCTGACCTGCTCCAAAACTCTTGCAAGAGCTGCAGCCTGCCTAGAACGGGCAGAACAAGCTCCTGCCTACGCTGCCTGCAGGGGAAAGACCATCAGGA
Source organism: Loriculus beryllinus (assembly GCA_039877255.1). Lineage (NCBI taxonomy): Eukaryota > Metazoa > Chordata > Aves > Psittaciformes > Psittacidae > Loriculus > Loriculus beryllinus. Next base: position 28,181 of record JBCJKH010048758.1, read on the forward strand.
GCCAAGCACACCACAGGGTACCAGAAAACTCAGAGAGGGCCTCAAAGCACCAGCAAAAGCAGTGCAAAGCAGCTCCCATCAGCCCAGCCTGGCTCAGTCAGGGCAGTGCCAGCAAGGCAGACTCACCCCACTCACCAAAGAAACCCAAACAATACCAAACTCTTTGAGCAGGGAATCCCACCATTTAAAACAGGCAAGGAAAATATCACATGCTTAGAAGACACTGAGTGAGTAAACAAGCAGCACCTCATGGCAATGCCATCCTCCCCCCCCCACCTTCCCAATCCCTGCAATGCTTACTCACAGTTTGTGACCCACAAGCAGGAGTCATCCCCATGGGGCCTGATGACTCTGCTCTCCCAGATTTCCAGTGCTGCACAGAGAAAGTTCCCAGGACACTGAGCACCCTCAGGGCACCCCTCCATGCCCCAGGGAAAAGGAAAAATAGAAAAAAAAGAGGGAACCACCAAGCACTCCTTATATCACCTTCCCATCTCCTTCCTTCCTCTCAGTCACACCAAGCTGAGTGGTATTGTATCATTATCACTTAGTTGAGGTACAGGTGATTCCCTTCCCTCCCTGGCCACCTGGCACCCCAGGTTGCTTTCTCCCTGCCCTGAAAGCATGGAGAAGACACCACCAAGGCCAAGCTACACAAAAGCACCACCTCCAGTGAAAACCCTGACTGCTATTGCAAGGGAAAGGAGAGGATGGTGGGAGAGGCACGGATGTGGAGCAAGATGGCAACTCCTACATGGGTGGGCAGGGGAGATGCCCCCAGGCCATCCTGCTTCCCCACTACCATCAGCATCTTGTGAACTTGAAAGTTTCCTCTGCAAAGAGGCAAGACATAAAAAGGAGGCCATCTGCAAATTGGCTGAGCCCCCAGGAGGATCTTTCAGGCAGGGAGAGGATAAAGAAGGGCTGAAGAAGGAAAAATACAAGGAATAATCTGTCTGGGAAAGTGGGGAAGGGGAAAGAGGTGAAGCAAAAGACATTTTCTGGGAGCTGCAAGCATGCCATCGACTCAAGTCTCATCACGCCGGACGTGTCAGCTCTGGTTGGGCGCGAGGCTGAGACGCCAGTCCCGGGGTGCCCAGTTTCTCCAGTCCCCCGCTGGCCCCCCTTTCCTTGTCATGGTGATGGTAACACCGCTGGCAATATTGACAGCCAGAAGGATTGCTCATTTCCCACAGCCCCACAAGGTAAATTAAAAAAAGGAAAAGTCAAAGCTATCTCTGGCTGCTCGCACTCAGGGAGTCCCAACTCAATACATCTTGGTTACTCAGAAAAGATGCTTATTAATAAGCTAGAAAGGCAAAGTTAGCTCTGCAGGCTGTGGGGTCACCAGTTAAAGGACTGCTTGGGTGCCTGGACCAAACCATGGGCTCCGGCTTCGGCTGCATCTGCAAACTCTTGACCATGTGGGTATTTTGTCTTGCCACATGTAAAGCTATAGAGATGAAACAGTATTGCCTTCATTCAGTTCTGTGATACCAATTGCCTGAACACCACCTTCCAAGCTTGTATAAATACGGCAAATACTTAGCTTTAACTGCAAACCAGGCATCAAAAAAGCTGCAGTCAGAAACCAGGAAATTTTAGTCTGTGAAATTTTATCCTCCGCAAAACTCTGTTTCCAGACCGACTTCAAGGCAGCAAAGCCTGCACAAGTCATACTGGTGGCCATGTGCCTTTTATTCAAGCAAGGATTTCCTGCTGTTTTCTAACCTCAAGGCAAAAGAGAAAACATTCATCCTTTCACCAGCTTTATTTCCATTCCAGATGAAGAACTGATCCTCCTTATTTTTTTTTGGTGTCACAAGACAGTCCCTGAAGCATTGCCTCCAAACAGCACTGGTGGGAAGTATCTTGCCCAAGCACAGCCAGATGCCACCTCACCAGGGCTTTGCAGGAGAAGCCCATCTGGAAACTGTGGCTGCAAATACTGGATCACTCAGTGTGAGGGGTGTGGAGCAGGAACAGCGCAACATGCCAACTTTAGTGAATTTTGCTCTGAGGCATGGACCAAATACATGGTTTGGCAAACAAAAAAAGCTGTGAAGACAGAGGAGGGCTTTTGTCTTCGAACATGAGTTTGGGCGTCCCACACTGGTTGTCCAACTATCTTGGTGTGATGAGCTTGTTAAAAATTTTTGCTACAAGAATTGTTATTGCATTAAAACAAAGCAGGATTTCCCAAATATTGACATGGGATCCCTATTCCATCAAGCCCCAACTAGAAAATGTTCCCAAGCCCCCAACCCCAGCCACCCCAACATGGGATGTTTAGCTGTAGAAATACTCTGCTTTCCCCTGTCTTTCACTCTGCAAAATAACACAGAGGAAGAAAAGCCCTCAGAAAGCCGAACTAGATCTCAAGGTTTGCCTCTCACTAGTGAACTGCTTGGAGGTGAACAGGAAACAGGGTGAAGAAAACTATAGGGTTGTGCACAAGAAAGGAGGAACCACACAGTCACCGCAAGCTGCAAACAGGCCCCTAGAGAGCTGCTAGGACCCGCACATCCCCTTTGCAGATGAGCTTATGCAGGTATCACTAGGCAGAAGGTGAACCATAAGCATGCAGCCCAATGCACAAACCCTTCTGTGCCTCCAGAAACCCTTTTTATGACAGAAAGGGTTGTCCCAAAAGATTTAAATCTCACACTAGTGAGCAGCAGCCCTTGAAGACCTGGAAGAGCTGGTGGGTGTTGTCGCACTGGGGTTGGACCACCACATTATAGTCTCACTGGACCTCTGCTGGATGGTCTTTCACTGAAGTCGTAACCTTTGTGCAGTTTAGAGCAGCCAGCAGCAACAGCATCTCCATCTCTCCTGGATCACCAGAAGCCAGCTTCCACAATGATCTTCTTCAGCAAGTGACTTTCACAGCTCTCACAGTATCATGCCCTGGCCCACCAGACATCTTCCTCCCAGAATTTTGCTTATTTTCCTTCAGCTGCTGAGAACTCTGCTGCAGAGCAAAAAGCATCCAAACCGCTGAGGCTGTGATTTTCGTGACACCACTGCTTGGCTCATTTCTCTGCTGTCCTCTCAGTTTTATGAAGGTTAAAGGCATCCTTCCTCAGTGACTGTCAGACTGTTATCTGGGCTGGAACCAGCTACATGAGCTCCACAAGGAATATTTTATGCAGATTCTCTGCTGCACCTCAGATAGCTCATCAGTATCCAACCTGCTCCTGGTGTTTTGTGGCTTCATTTCCTCTAAGCCCACCTTTTGCATCCTCACCCCTTTTACAGATATAAGATCAAGAATTTCCGCATGCATAAAGTGTAAGGGCTTTTTTGTTTGGGCTGATGCAATGCAGGGAGCAAAGGTTGCTCTGTGCTGCTCTCAAGAGGGAGTTTGGGAGGGATTGGGGTGAGCTGGAGTAGAGATAGGGTTTTTTTACTCTGGAAGACCAGAAGATCAGGAGATCCCTACTACTCTGCATCAGAGATTTTCTCTCAGCCCTCTCCTCCCAAAAACCATGCCAGGACAGAGAAGTCCCTGTCCTTTCTCTGCCTTCCTCTTGTGAGCTGTGAAGAGAGCAGACAGGCAGCACTGGGCACCCAAGCTGGTCTCCCTGCCTCCTTCTCCTTTCAGAGGGATGCATGAAGAAAGGGAGGAGGAGAGTTCAGCTTACTCAGATGGCTGCAAATCTGAGAATGATTTTCACACTCATGCACCCAGCAAGGCACATGACAGCTCGTTGCCAGCCCAGCTTGCTACATGCTTTTTGGGTAGAGAATTGCTCAAAATGGGAGCTCATCCCCAGCTCAGCAGCTTGAGCACCAGCCTGGCCAGGTGAGCCCAGGCTGGAGGAGTTGGAGGGCATGCACCCACCAGCATCCCCAAAAGCCAACCTGGCCTCTCTTGAGTACAGGGGCAGAGCATACCACTCAGAAGACTTTCCACTAAACGCTAATTATAAATGTCATGATTTCAGAGGGAGTAAGAAAACAGCTGGATTTGTCAGACAGCAGCACCGGCAGCTAGAAAAATACCATCTTTTAATGTGTGAGCTGAGCACAGAGAGTGCAAGAATAAACAGGAGACCCTGTGGTAACATTTTTACAAGTCCCCTGGCTGACTGTTAGAGCCCTTTAACTAGAACATTACTGAACGTCTTGGTTTTGGGATCTCAGCAGCACGCCCAGCTCCTCCGGGAATCACAAGGCTTCAACAACAGATGGATCCAAGCAATGAAGCTCCTGTCTGGATGGAAAGTCAGGGGGACTTGCTTTTAGACCCATCCCCACATCTAGTTTTAAACTGCACTGGCATGAGAGGCTGTGCTTCTTTGGCCATGCTTCCTCACGACCATAAATCCAATTTTACGGCACCCAGTCCAAGCCTGAAAACAATGCAAAGCGCTGAACAGATATAAACTCTTTCTGCTGCTTCACAAGATCTCCAAAGGGGCCAGGAAGACTTTCTGCTGAATCAGGTATTGTTTTGTGCTCCCGCCACTGGCAGGGAGCCAGATGCACACCATATTGTACGAGCTGGGTAATTTGGCAAAAATGCGATCATGTGCTCACCCCTGATTCAGACCCAATTCCTCCCATGGGGTGACCGGGTAATGTGCAGATCTGGTATTAATTAACAGGAAACCACAGCCCTAGGCAGCGATCTGTCATCCTCTTTTGGATGCAGCTTGTGCCTGCTAACAGCTTTCCCACCCCAGCTTCCCCCAGCCTGTCCCCCTCTCTTCTGGCAGGTACCACCACTGGTCTGTGTAATCCCCCTGCTCTCTTGAGTTGGACTGAAGACCCAGCAAACCCAGTGCCTTGTCTCTGAGAGCCACTAAATCTGCACTCCTGCTCCTGGGCATGCCTGCACTCCTCAGTGCTGGGTAGAAGGAATTTGCTCTTCTGGCTGGGAGCAGGTTTGGGAGCCGCAGCAGCACTGAGCTCTCACCCAGATTCCTGTCCATGGCACAGCATCTCCACTCAAGCTAAAGCTCATACTACACCGCTGACGGCTCTGACAGCAGAGCCCAGGCAGCGCCAAATGCTTTGAAAAAGAAATAATCTCCCAGGCTCCAGTGGAAAAGGCGGCACTGGTACCCAGTGTGCCAGAGATTAAGCAATTTACTGAGTCAATTGTCTTTTTTCCAAGGACAAACATGTATGATAGAAGATCTCCAGATCTGCTGGCACACTGCGAGCTCTGGGCCATCAGCCCTTTCACTGTCTCAATTCATCTGTCAATAAACCACCAAGCCCATTAAGGCTGGAGTAATGGAAAGGGATGTTTGTGGTCCACCCAGCAAGGATCAAATGCCATGCTGAACAAATGATGGCTACTCAAGATTTCTCAGGAGACGTGCTGAAATTCCTGACCGTGACTCAAGCTGCCCTCCTAAACAAAGCAGGAGGGACAACAAACAGCAGGGACATTATTTGGAACGATAAAGCCCTTGCAAGAGGTGATGTGACCAGGGTAGGATATCACTGCTTCATAGAATATCTGGGTAGGAAAATTATGTGGTGCTGAAACAATGAGCAAATTACCTCCAACACATGGGAAGCGAGGTGTCTGCTTGGTGGAGGTCAACCAGTCATGTTCAGCTTTGTCTCCAGTGCTTAACAGCATGTTTAGACTTAGCCTTGGACACTACTCGGGCAGTCAAGCTCCTCACCAAGTTTGCTCTGGGTGTGTCCCAGTGCTGGTAGCCTGGGGAATGTCACTGCCACCTCCTCTGATCCTATTCATTTGATAACGACCAGTAGGTGAAGTCAAGATGCAGCTGATAGCTTGGGAGGGCTTAGTGGAAAGGCTGCAGGGGAAAGACAAGAGAAGCCTCATCCCTGTGCAGGACAGTTCCGGGGCAGCACATTCTCCCAGGCTGCCCCCTTAACCTGCAGCATGAGCTACACTGAAGATAAACCCTGGGGAAATTCAAAGAGAGAATTGACATTTAAATGGGAAGAACATCGAGGGTTGCTATATATGAAGAAATACGTTTGGAAGGACACAAACCCTGTCTAGGATTACATTATTCTCTAGTGGCAGCCCAGGATGGATTTGGCAGAAGGATGGGTAGAGGGATAAATTGTCTGGGACATGCTCATTCTGGGACAGATTTGGTTTATTATTCCTTTTATTTTTTTTTTTTTTTAGCAGCTTCCTCCAGGGCATATTTGTGGGACCTGCTGGAGATGAGACACAGCAGCAGGAATAACTCAGACCTGAGCCTCACCGTCAATGCCATCATTTCCCATAGCTGCCTTTGCAGACCGTTATGCAGCCATGCCGCACCCCTGCCTAATGCCCCTAATTGAAGCAAAGTGAATATTGAAAGTCAGATCCCAGTCAGGCCCTGGGAATGGGGGCTTGCCTCCTTGATGGCTCAGAGCAAATGCTCATGGTACTTCGTGATGGTAGGGGGAGCAAAGCAAGAGAAACTCAGTATGATGTTTACTTTTGTCTGTAAGCTAAATCCCAGGCTCTACCCTTTCCCTTGCCAAGTACTAAAAGCAAAAAAAAGGGAGTGGATTTTTTTTGGAGTGCATAGCGAAATGGCTAATTTAAAACAATTACGCAACAGCTAATTAAAATCATCTCTGCGTCCTAGAAAGGCGACTGGCCAGGTACTCAGCATGAAGTGTTTGGCTTTACGGAGCAGCATCTTGTTAAAGCCCTTCATCCTGTGATCCCGTGGCGGTGGTGGCTGGACCCATCCCGCGTGTGCCTGCGGAGAGCGGCTGATGGCCTTCCCAGTGTCAGCCAAGTGAGTCCTCCCTCCCCTCCCACCCGGCTCAGCACCGCGATGTACCTGAGGCACCGGCTGTGCTTTATGAAGTCTAAAATTTTCAACTGGTTGTGTCTTTCCATGCAAACTCATTAGACACTATTTACACCCGCTGCAGCTGTGCAGAGAGAGGTTTTGAACTCTGGCATTCTACAGTAGGCTTTGTTTCTCATTTACATTTGCATATTAAAGTGTTTGCCTGAAATAGGCTATTGAAATTAATTCAGGATTAATTGGTGTCTTTATCTCATTAGGACAATCTAATTTAAGGATGATGAAATTGTTTAGCCTCCCGTTTGCATAATTAGATTGCTTTGAATTGCTGTCATTATTGTGCTCTTTAGCATCATCTGTAGGCCTCAAACAGACAAGAGTTTCAACCTCATAAAGACCAATCATGTGTTACAGCAGAGAGCTGTTAACCCCTTTTAACCCAAACTCCCTCCAACACACTGGCGCACAATGGAGTGGACGCTTTGAGGCAGTGCAGGGACACAGAGGTCTCCACACCCAGTGTAACAGGGCATCCCCTCCACCCCTGTACACACTCAGGGCAGTGAGGTGAAACTCCAGGAGCTGTGGGTGGGGAGCCTTTGCCTGGCCTTCCTATGAGAAGCGCAGGGGCTCTCCTGGCTGGTGCTTAACCCTTCATGGTCAAATGGGGTCATGGGCTGCTTCTTCCACAAGGCTGAGTAGAGCCAGAAGTGCTCACTCAGCCTCTCACATCACTGGAAAGGGCTGGTGGGAGCATGCCCAGGGACAGCCTGATTCCATCCCTCCTGCATGGCTTCAGGAACATCCCTTGGGCTGGTGGCTAAGGCATCTGGTGACAACTGGGCTTCCCCTCCATTGGAGCTGGAGCTGCCAGGGATGCTCATGGCCATGGGAACCATAGTGTTTTGCCCCCTCCAGGACTTACCAAGCTCCATCTCCTTCTTCTGCAGTTTGAAAGCTGTTTCTGAACCTCCAACTGACAAGCATCCCCTGAAGATACCCTGGCCAACATGTAAGGTCCAGTAACAACATGCTCCTACTGCTTCAAATAGAGTTGTCCTCTCTGTGCTTACCTGAATGCTAAAAGGAGTGAGGAGACCTACCTATGTCAGTGCAGTGGGAGAACACATATGAGGAAGTACCACCAGAGCCCTCATGGGCTGAGGAAGAGTGAAAGAAAAAGTAACTATAAGGCCAGATCTCCACAGTGGATCATCTTTAAGGCTAGACTCACCCTGCAACACAGTGAGCTGATGCTGTGAAGGAGAGGACAGAGTCGTGCCAACCCAGTGCAGGGCTCAGTCTTGAACCCAGAGCAGCAGGGACTACCAGCACTGGGAAAAGGAGATCACATTGAAAAAGCACTAGCAGGATGGTTGTATCCAGGGTTTACAATTGGGATGTGGATCCCTCTGATGCGTAGTGCGTGCCCCAAAACACTACCCAGTATGCATGCACCCAGGGAGATGAGGATGTGGGTTGCAATGGTAGTGTGTGCAGAGGACATTGGCGAAAAGCTGCAGCTGTCCTGAAGACCCTCAGACAGCATGAGGAACACATTCTCTGCAAGTAACCCTTTACCTGCTTTTCAGTGAGACCTTCCCCAGCCCCAGCAACCTGCCCACCCAGGGGATTTGGACACCTGAGAGCTATGGGGACATGTAGGCTGGAACCACCTGGAAACAGGCATCCCAAGTCAACACTTTCTTCTGGCAGAGGGTACCAGTTAAGCATCCTAAGCTAAGACCTCGCTTCCTCATGGGTCTCTCCATTACAAAACAGCCTGTTCAGGCACACAAATGATCCAAAACATGCATCTCAGAAGTATTTTTACATGATAAAGCATCATACAGCATTATAACCAGCTTCCTTGCTAGCAAGAAGGACCATGGCCTTGTGTGTTCCCCCCTGTACCACCCTAAACTATCTTTCCAGATGGCTGCCAGAAGCCAGTAGTCACTTAAGTGCCTGAATCCAGCCCTGGAGATGCTCTCCGGGCACTAAGAGCAGGAAGGGGGTCGAGATGGCAGCTCTGTAGTTGCTCCTGGGGATGCTCTCCGTCTGTCCTGGTCCAGCTCAAGGCAAGAGACCTGCTTCTCATTAGCGGGCGGCTGACTCTGGAGGTGGGGGCTGCACCAGGCAGGCTGCTTCGCCAGTCGTTTCACGTATCCTAACATCTGGTTGTGTCTCATCACAGTGCAAATTTATGACCCTGGAAACAACATGTTGATGATGCACTGGGAAAAGGAGTCAGAGCTGTAATCCCATGTCCAGAGCAGGAATGAGGGAAATCTCCACCTGAAGACTTTGGTGGGGAGAAAGAGGTGAGGAAGTGCAGATCTGCGCTTCCCCACATGATGGGGGTGAACATGGGAGGGGGATGCAGCTCCCAGTGATGCAGCACACAGAAAGCAGTATTTCCCTCTCTAAATCTCTCTCCTCTGGGAAAAAAAAAATGCAAATTCAGCAACAGCCAACTTTGAAAGACTTTATCTCAATGAATTGCCAACTTCCAAACCAGCCAACAGGAAAGCTTCAAGAAAATAAATGAAAAATTTCATTTGAATGCTTTGAAAAGGAACATTTCCATTTGCAGTGATTGGGCAGTTACATTTTCCATTTTATGGTTAAAATTATACAGACATTTAAAATTATTTGAAATGGAAATGACAGATTGCATTTCAAGTCCTCTAAAGGAAGCTTTGTTTGCCTAGGATAAGTAAATGTTTGATTATTTTTTTCAGAGATCAAACATATCAGTTGAATCAGAACAGAGTGGGACTTGGGAAGTCTTGTTTGCAGGTTCACACTAAAGATGTTTTAAGTTTTCAGCTTAGCCCAAACAAGTGTTTTTAGTTATGTTGCTTTGTTGAAGCTGCAGTGGAAAAGAAAGGAAAAAAAACCAACCCAGGTCTTGCCATCACAGGCAACCAAAGAAATAAAAAAATCCCAGACATAAGAGTCAGTCCAAGAGAAAGGTCTCAGTGTGGAAGAACTATGTAAATCTTGCCTAAACCTGTGTGTTTTGCAGACTATTTCTTAGACCTTTGGTACTGCTATCAGGCCCTTAATATATTGGAGAGGAAAATCCCTGTATGGTGCCACACACATATATCAGCATAGGTGTATTTAGTGCCAGGCAGAAGTAGAAACAGGAGAAGACATGGTCACCAAAAGCTAGGATGCTATTCAAGAGAGGTGGGGTGCAGTTTCTTCCCTTGGCTGTCTAACAACAGGAGAGCCAGTTGGAAAACAATGAAGAGAAGAGGAGCAGCCAAGGATCAGACAGGAGCATGGGCAAATGAGAACTGAACTGATGCAACAAGGGCCACAGCTCCTCAAACAAGATAGAGCACAGCTGGAGCAAGCTGGAGGAGGGAAGGGAGTATGTCTGAAGGTCCAGGAAATGGCACGACAGGGAGTCATGATACAAACATGCCTTCAAATACACCAAAGGTTTTTCTTCATGTTGTCAGCAGCAAATGCATAAGAAGTCACAGCCAAAAAAACCTCCACGAAAGCTGAGATGAGATTTCAGGAAGAGCTGCGAGTGGTGAGCACCATCAGGCAGCACACAGCAGCCTGAACATGTAGTCTGGAAAATCCGCAAGCACAGCAGACACCCTGGCAGCAGCACCAACATACCTACCATGGCCTTCCACCGCTGCCCATTTGTGAATCCACATAGCTTTATGGTGAACACACAGGTCCTGGGTAGAGAAATCTGAGCAGAGCAACCCAGCTCCAGAAGGTTTCACAGCCCATGGTGTGGACAGCTATGGAAATCAGTGGCACAGCTCCCCAGCAGATTGACTTACCTTCAGCCAGCTACCCTGGCAGAGAGGTCTTAAGCAAGGATATTGAAATCACTGGCAGATGGATCTTTCTCCATTCCCTCCAAGCTAGTGATCTCCAGAAAGTGGCTTTTTTTAACTCTGCTTTTGTATTGCTGCTGCTGACCATTTCCAGGGCCTGCAAGGACAGAAATGAGCAAGGTCAGAAGGATGATGCAGGGGCTGGAGCACCTCCTGTATGAAGACAGGCTGAGAAAGTTGGGGCTGTTCAGCCTGGAGAAGAGAAGGCTGCGT